>JABXWE010060865.1:0-17353 GCA_014611495.1 Limonius californicus
AACGCTTATTTTTTTGTTGTATTTTTCTAAGTGTTTGATTTTGCAGCTTTATTATTTTTTTAGCTGCGTGTTTCACCTTCCCACCAATTATTGTAATACATTTATTTTCAAAATCAATACACTTAATTGACAAAAAAACTTTTTCAGGTTGGGGTCACTTAATGACCCCACGTGGTCGTCAGTGGTATAACTGGGTTTGCTGATGTAGAGTGCAACTATTCTTTTATGCATGTCCGATATTCGTCGAGACCTGCATCTAAGCGCGTTCGAACATGTTGTGACTTGTTGCGACATGTTTGATTAGTTGAGTATATATTAGTTGCAGAGTGAGTGTTGTATACAGTTCATAATTACACGATGTCGCGTAAACCTCTAACTCAAGCCGAACTTGAAGAATTGGCGAATGAAGGATTAGATGATATTCCTGATGAATTAGAATTATCAGAAAGTGAAGACGTGTTACTTGAAGACAGTGATAGTTATAATGTTGACAAAGCCGGTGGTGAATCATCTGAGAATTCCAGTAGTGACTTATCTGACGAAGAGGATGACAATTGGGCAAATACTATTTTGACCAAGGATGGTACACGGTGGTCAAAAAGTAAACCATCTGTAAGACGGCGCCCTGCAAGAAACATTTTGACCAACAAACCGGGACTTACAAAGTATAGTGAAAACATTACGACATCTTTGGAGGCATTCGAGTTATTCATAACTGAAGAAATTTTGGATCTACTAATTCAAGAAACCAATCGTAGAGCTATTTCGTTGAAAGGAAATGAGTGGAAAAACGTAAGTCGCGTAGAAATGAAAGCATTTTTTGGTCTACTGATTATTGCTGGTTCACTCAAAGCATGTCAGGAGCCCATTTTAGAATTATGGAGTCATCAAAATCCTGCATTACAACGTATGATTTTTTCTGCAACAATGTCACGAAACAGAATGAAAGATTTACTGAAATTTATTAGATTCGACAATCTAGAGACTCGACCTCAACGGCGAGAAAGAAGCAAATTAGCAGCATTTGAGGATATACTGAACAAGTTTGTTTTGAACTGCAAGAAAGCGTATATTCCTAATGGTGACGTTTGCGTTGACGAGCAGCTTGTTCCATTCCGTGGCAGGTGTCCATTCCGAGTGTACATGAAATCCAAACCGGCCAGATATGGGATAAAGATATGGACACTATGTAACGCAGAAGATTCGTATTGCTGGAATATGCAAATTTATACAGGAATGGTAAATAATGTACCAGAGAAAGAACAGGGTAAAAGAGTTGTTTTAGATTTGGTGGAAGGTTTGTCTTCAGGTTATGGAGTTACTATCGATAACTTTTTTACATCCCTAGCTCTTGCACAAGAGTTATTGAAACAAGGGAAAACTTTAAACGGAACGATGCGTCAAAATCGAAAAGAAGTTCCTCAAGAATTCCGTCCTAATAGAAATCGTGTGGTACATTCAACGGATGCTGTGTTTTTACAAGATGCTATGATGATTTCCTATGTTCCCAGGAAAAATAGAAGTGTAGTATTGCTATCAACCCAGCATTTTGACTTGGATATATCAGATGAAACAACGGATTTCAAACCACAAGTCATACTTGACTACAATAAGTGCAAAGGGGCTGTGGATTCCTTGGATCGCAAGGTGGGGGAATATACATGTTCTCGTAACACTAAGCGTTGGCCATTAGTTTTGTTTTTCCATATTCTGGATTTGGCAGCTATCAACGCATTTACTTTGTTCACCAACAAGTACAAGGATTACGAAAAAGGTAAAACATTTAGAAGGCGGTTGTTCCTTCAAGAGTTGGGAATGAAATTAGTAAAACCACTAATAGCTATACGACCTCAAGCACGGCTACCTAAATACATAAAAAACGCTATTACTATGATTTTGGAAACTCAAGCTACTGACGACGAACAAGAATCAAGTGTGCTAAGTGAAAAAGTGGACATTGCTACAAAACGCGGTCGTTGTGTTATGTGTCCCAGAAATCTGGATAAGAAAACAATGAATAAATGCGATAAATGTAATCAGTTTATTTGCAAGAACCATGTCACTGTAGTGAAATCAAAGATATGTACTTCGTGCAATGAACAAAATAACTAATTTCAGTGAATCGTCTGCATATGTAACTTATTATTTTTTCTTGCGATTGCACTTATTTGTTCTAATAAATGTTTTCTAACTATGTAATAAGTTTTACTGAACGTAAGCACTCAATAAAAATTATTAACTTGTGGGGGTCACTTAGTTACCCCACCTGGCCGTTGATGTTTTATATTTCACCTGGTCATCCGAAGGTTAACAAATGTTGTTCTGGCTTTGTCAATCCTGTACTTAATATCTTTATAATGGTCCCATTGATCATTGATCGATGTACCTAGGTATGCCATTGATGACTCTTTCGATTGGTTGGGAGTTTACTATTAAGGGTTCGAGTGGAATTGTATTTCTACTGATAACCATGTATTTTGATTTTTGTAAGTTCAGTTCAAGTCCGTATCATCGACTGATCATTTCAATGTTTGACATGAGTTCCTTTAAACCTGCGAAGCTGTCCGCGAATATGATCGCATCGTCCACATATCTAAAGTTATTCATTCTCATTCCGTTTAATAATATGCCAGCATCTATGTCTTGCATAGATTCGTTAAATATTTGCTCGGAGTAAATATTGAATAGCAGGGGTGACAAAACACATCCCTGCCGCACGCCTCGTTTTATCTCTATCTCGTCTGAATCATGTTTTCTCTGTAAGTAAGTTAAGGGTGTCGTGCTTTGCTTGTAGATCTTCTATTTCTTCGCAATTTTCTGCCATCCATCGTTCTTTGCCCCTCTTATCGTTTTTCGAATTGCTTTGTTTGTCTCCTTATACTTTGCCTAATCTGTTGTTTTATGCTGTCCTCTTTTTCATCATTTCTAGAATTTCCACATCATCCATTGCCGTTTCTTTTTATTTTCCGTGAATCCTTTCTTTATGTTATTTATTGTCTTTTCAACTGCATTCCAGGTTGTTTCTAATTCTTTTGGCTGATGGCAGCTTGCTGATCTTATTGATCTTAAATCCTCTTCCAAACCTTCGCCTATATGGTTGTTGAATGTCGGGTTGCGGAATTTCTCTATATCTATTTTCTTCCGTGGTTTATCTCTTTTCACTATTTTAAAACGACGAAATCTGAAGTCGGCAACGACTGGGTTATGGTCAAGACCAACATCCGTTCCCGGGTATGTTTCTATCGATTTCATATATCTCCGTCAATTCTGATTTATCATTATGAAGTCAATCTGATTTCTCACTATGTGTTCTCTTGTGTCAGCAGGGGAGATTCACGTGTACAATCTTCTTAGCTGATGTTTAAAGAAAGTGTTGGAAATATATAGCTTGTGTTTAGTGCAGAATTGTACTAGTCGGTCACCCCTGTTGTTTCTTTTGCCGAGGCCATATTTTCCTACTGTATTATTCTCGGGACCGGCGCGTATTTTATCGTTGAAGTCTCCTATGACAAATGTAATTTCACCTTTTATCGTGAGTTTCATGAGTTCTTCAATGTGGTCGTAGAATGCTGCAACTAATTCTCTCGACGTATCTTTTGTATGGGCGTAGGTCTGTATTATATGCATTGTTCGATGTGAGGTTTGTAGTCTCAGCATTATGACTCATCACTTAGAGGTATGAAGTCTATAACTGATCTCGCAATGTCCGAAAATGTTATCGTTGTTGAAAATTGTGTGAAAAACCTGCAGTGTAAATGCTCAGTAACTCAGTTACAAAAACAACATTACTTATCTGACAAGATAACCATATTAATGATTTTTGGGCTGTTATATCCAAAGTTCTGATGAATATCCTATACCGTGTCTTCTGCAAGCACAGATGCCCTGCCCTTAGACTTTCCTGTACAGACGCTTCTTTCGTGGTACCGTTAAACTATACGATGTATGTACTGATGAAACATTTCGTAGCGGACTGCTTCGTTGCGGAATTGCTCTTGGAACTTATCGAAACAAGAACGATGAGAGTACTGCCAAACATCATTTTCAAGTAGGATTCTAAAATAAATTTATACTGCTCTACTCTGAATACCCAAAGGTACAAATTTTGTAATTTGATTGTCTTGCCTAATAAAGTAACCGATTACGACCTCTTAGTCTTGAAAAAGAGCTTTTAATACGTTAGAATTATAAAAACATAAATAAGGAACACACGAAACGAAAGCAATAAAAATTATAGTTACAGACAAAGTAAACGCATACACACTGCTAATGGACTCGGGGGATGATGTAAGTATTGATTAACAACAGGTTCGCGGGCAAAACGAAATGTATTGTTGATAATAATGGGCCTAAATCTAGGTCACGTGCCATTCAATCATTTTCGATCGCACTGCACAAATAAGTTCATAAATTTAGAATTATGTCATTATATCATATTAAAAGCAAACTTATATTTTTTAAAGAACACCCTGAATAGTTTTATATTTGTCAATCCCCAGTTTTAATGGAAAATTTAAAACATTAGACAGTGTTATGGAATTCTAAATCAATAGTTTCTGCATTATTCAATTATTTAAGCGAATATTTACCGAACATTGTTGCTGTGCCCTCTTGTAGCGAGCGAAGATAATTAATTCGAATTTTTAAAAAAATTATCGACTGTCAATCGCCAGACCGGTTTGTCATTCGAAACATAGCTCAATAAACTATACAGCGCAATCGTAATTCGAAAAATGCTTTACTATTCAATTTACTTAAATAGAACATCCCGTATTTAATATGATTAACGAATATCTAAAGTTATTAGTTATTACAATAATTTACTGTAATAAAACAAGTTCCAAATACAGACGCAAATTTTGACAATTACCTGCTTACAAATGTATTTTATAAAGTGATTTGTATAGACTCTTACAACCTTGTATTATTTAAATCCTCCATTGATGAGGCCACCCTGTAAGCCCTCGGAGACAAACTTTAGCAACAGGTAAAAACAGTCTTGCGGATCATTGTGACCTCTATCACTTCATTTACCCATTTATATTCCCTTTCAAAATTTAGTGTTTATGAACACCAGTGGCAAAATACAGTTTTTTTTTCAGGAGGAGTTACATACAGGCACTTAGATCAAAATGAGCCTTTATAAAATGTGGTCAGTAATTGTTATCATAAAACAACATATGAGTTTGTCAGAAATAAAATATTTTTTTTATTTACCAAGACCATATACTTTATGGGAGTGTACGCAGGAAACTAGAGAAAATCATTATTTTTTTCCATAACGTCCCTTCACGGCAATCATTAGATTACTGACCATCTTGTACTCGGGCGTTGCAATGTATTATCTTTTAGAAACACTATTTATTAAATACATATATTAAAAACCATTAACACCGATTGTATTCAGGACATTATATTTTCAAACAGCTACACGACTGTCATTAGAATCTGTAAACTAATAAAGAAGACAGGAAAACTATGAATTTTTTATACTTCGAAAGTATTGTTGAAATTATCTACGATTTGCATCTGCCTAACGACAGTACGTAACAAATACATTTTCCGATAGTTATGTCAACACAGAATATTTGATCGAATGATGATTATTGACCTACTACACCGTGAGTTTTTAATTCGAAACTCATCACAGGAATTTCAGAAACGAACGTAAATATAACTTCTGCTAAATAGAAAAAAGATCTGCATTTATGGGTGTCTTCCTATTGGGCAGCCACAGTTTGTTCGCCACCATTTGCTCGCCACCGTTTGCTCGCTGCCATTTGCTCGCCTACCGTTTGCTCGCGAATTTCTATGCCTGACAACTATTTACTCGCCACGCCAATCATCTGGCGGACAGATGCTCGACGAGTAATTTGTTCTTTGAATAAAATATTATCTGTAGGCATTTAGTATATGTTCTTGGTATTCCTCTAAGGAGTATTGATAGTCAAAGCAGGGTTGCCTGTTCTTGTATTTGAATTCGTATGGGGTAATATTTATTTCTCTTGTTCCTAGTAAAATTAACTAGAAGAGTAGGTATCTGGTTTTTATATTGTATATATTTCTTAATTATTTTTAATTAATAACTTCCCAAAACATCATTAAATTGCATTATTGAAATAGAAAAAGCATTTTAAGTTTCTAAAAATGTTAATAAACAGTTATGCACTCAGACAACTTCCATAAACGATTATTTCCCTAAAATAGTAAAATCTATTTTAAAAAATAATTATACTCGTCCTGTACCTATGGTATCTGAAAATAAAAGTAAACCTTTCAATTATAAAGTAAAATATGTGCTGAATTATTTCCCCATATAAACCAGTTTTCTTATGTTGGTGCGGTTCTACTTAGTACTCCGAGCAAGTTGGCTGTCAAGCAAACGGATGGCGAACAACTGTCCTGGCGAGCATCTTTTCCAGCGAGCAATCGGCAATCGAGCCTTCAGTGGCGAGCAAACGGCTGCGAGCAATGGGTGGCGAGCAAATAACCTAGAATCACATTTATGATATCAAATGCTTCTGTATTTATGATAATAGCATAGTTTGCTTGAACCAAGCAGTGATTTGTGATTTTCGTAATTTATATCAATTTCAAAATAAAAAGTCTTCAATTGGACTTATTCAGAAAGAGAAGGGAAAAATTTCTATCAAATGGAAAAATCGCATTATTAGAGCAATTGAGGTGCGAAAGCTAGAAATGGGCTGGACTGAAAAAAGGCAAATACGATCTGAAAAATGGCCAAATGAACACATCTAAATCGTTTACAGAAAACAAATTGTCTAGATGAATATCAATCAGACGGATTCATAGCTAATAACAGAAATGATTAGACTAGATGCTAACTGATCCGATGAACAGGTAACAAAAATGTGTATAAAAATGAATTTGCACAAGACTAAGACGATTACTCAGTGAAAGAAGAAAGCTACGACAGATATATAAAACTAAAAATAGGAGATATAATTATAGAAAACATAAATGAATATTTAGGACAGACAGTTCACCTTGACCGAAACAATCAATTAGCCGAAATAAAACGAAGATCTTATTTCTCATGTATAGCTTTCGGAAAACTTTATTCTAATCCCCAGAAATATAGTACAACATCCAAAAACAAAAGTTTTCCATACATTCATACTACTATTTAGGACCTATGAAAGTGAAAGTTGGTCTTTCACGAAAAACCATCTAGATAATTACTCAAAGAGCAATTCAGGGAATCTCCTTAACTGACAGAAAAACTAGCATGTGTGTTAGTCAGAAAATAAAAGCCACACATGCACTAGAAAAGACCGCAACAGTAAAATCGACCAGGGCAGACCACCTAGCTGGAGCAGGTGAAATAGATGGACGGAAGGCCGTTTAACACATAGTATAATTGTAGGATGGGCAACATGGCAACGGAAATGGATATGTTAATAGCCAGTACCAACTTCAAACACAAAATGGAGCATAAAATCACATGGATGCTTCCAGGAAGAAATACGGGAAATCAGATCGACCATGTGCTGATATCCAAAAAGAGGCAAAAAATAATCCAGGATGTCAGATCATATAGGAGGGAGGAAGGTAGCACAGACCACCTCCTGGTAATAGCCAAGGTGAAGCTAAGAACGATTGCTAAAAGGAAAACGCCAACAAAGAGGAAAAAATGGAAAATTGAGGAGATCAAAGAGAGGAATAATCAATATGAAAAAGAGATGAAAAACAGCTATCCACATATAGAGAGGGGGAAACCATCGAAGAAGAATGGAACAACATAAAAAGAAGCATCGAAAGCACCGCAGATAAGGTGGAAAAATGGGGGAGAAAAAGAATCAGTGGTTTGACATTGAATGCGAGCCAATGATTAAGAATAAGAAGGACGCAAGACTTGCATGGCTAAGAACAGGAATGGACGAGGAATATAATTGGTATCAAGAGTCTAGGAAAAAATGTACAAAACTAATAAAAGGAAAAAAGGAGAAATTGATTAGGGATACAATGGAAGAACTGGAAAATGATAATAAGAACAATGTCTAAATCTATAGATATATTAAAAAACAAATCAGGAATAGAAACATAGCAAAGATACAGGGAGCAAAATGGTTAAAATAATTTGAAAACCTGCTGCAAACGGATAGCTCTGACATAGAAGAGGCAAAAGACGAAGTGGATAATCAAAAAGGAAGGACAGATCAAATGCAACCATCAGAAGAGGAGTTTGAGGAAGTGATAGCAACCTTAAATTTAAACAAGACAGGAGGAACGGACAATATTGTAAACAAAATGATCAAACAAAGAGGAAACCATTTAAAGCAAAGACTATACAAATTAATAATTCAAGTATGGGAAAATGAGTGCATGCCCAGCGAATGGAAAGGGGGTTAATAGTGCTATTACTAAAGAAAGGAGATCCAAGTGTATGCACAAACTACAGAGGAATTGGCCTCCTAAATGTAGCATACAAAATCCTGACCACATTAATAAATAAAAAAGTGTTGCAATTCACAGAACAAGAAATAGGAGATTACCAGCAAGGATTTAGGAGAGGCAGATCCACCTTAGACGCGATACATACTGTAAACCAAATAATTGAAAGAGCCCACGAATTGGAAATTGGACTACAAATCCTCTACGTTGATTTCGAACAAGCCTTCGACAGCTTAAAGCGAGACGTTATAATAGAAGATATGAAGACAATGGAAATACCGCAAAAAGTAATACAATTGATTGAAATGACAATGAGGGGGTCAAAAGCAGCAGTACTCGCGGAAGGGGAAACGACAGAGGTTTTAAAATTAATTTAGGTGTGAGACAAGGAGAGGGCCTGTCAACAACGCTGTTCAATCTAACGCTAGACGCAATAATTAGAGATTCTAAACTCAAAGGGACGGTCAATACAAAGGCACAACAAATAGTGGCATACGCGGACGATCTAGCGGTTATAGCAAGGAGTAGGGAAAGCTTAAAGGATGTGTTGCAAAAAATAGAAAAGGAAGCAAGCAAAAGAGGATTGAAAATTAATCAAGAAAAAACGAAATACATGGAGATAAGCAGAGACAGCACACAGAATACACACAAGAAAGTAGATATAGGAAACTACGTTCGAAGTGGTTGAAAATTTCAAATGGAGTCATAATTAACAACAAAAACCAAAGAACCCAAGAGATAGAGCAAAGAATACAAACGGGATATAGAGCCTACTACAGATATAAAAATATAATGACAAAAACATAAGCAGGGCCACCAAAACCAGGGTATAGAAATTAGACCAGGGGTTACATATGGAATGGAAGCGATGACTGTAACAATGGCGGAACAGGAGAAATTAAGAATTTTTGAAAGGAAAATAATAAGAAGAATTTTTGGAGGAAAGAAAATAGCGGAAGGAATATTTCGAAGATTAATGAATGCGGAGATAAGAACAATACTATGTGGAGAAGACATCGTTAAAACAATAAAGGTACAAAGAATGCGCTGGTATGGACATTTAAAAATAATGGGAAACGAGAAAGAGGTGAAAAAAGTTAGAATGTGGAAATCTAACACGGCAAGACCAAAAGGAAGACCAAAGTGTAGGTGGGAGAATCAGGTAATCAAAGACATAGTAAGCCTGGGAATTCAAAAATGGAGGGAGAAGATACAGGACCGGAACGCCTGAAGGAAGATAACAGAAGAAGCTAAGACAAGCAATAAGTTAGACTAGACGAAGAAGTGAAGAACGTGGAGTAATTCACCACAGTAAATGAGTTTTTAGAGCTCAAAATTAGCGGCTGCAATCCCATTAATTTTGGACATATTTTAAAATAATTTAATATTTTGCTGTAAATACGGTATGGTTTTCTCCACAATAAAATTAGGTTATTAGATGGCAGCACATGAATAACAAGAATTGCTTACACTGTACATTTTAAAATATTATAAAAATAAACATGTCAACTAATATATAATTAAAAATTTAAAAGGACCAAATTTTGTTAATGTTTAATAATGAAGATTTGTGCAGCATATCTAAAATTATGCAAACAACTAGCCGACCAGAAGATAAAACTAAACATCCCCCTCAAAACCAAATTAGATATAGAGGTGGCTGTAAATAAACTCAACAGCATAATACAGGAATCCGCTTGGGAAGCTACACCCATCATCCCTGCAAATAAGAAAAATTCAAACTGCCCAGTAGCAGGCAAAGAAAAAATTTCCCTAAAAAGACGACTTAAAAAAATCTGGCAAAACACCAGAAATCCAGCAGACAAAAGACGGTATGAACAGGCATCGAAAGAACTAAGGACAACTATTAAAAACCTGAAAAACATATACTTTAATGAGTACCTGGAAAACCTCACTAATACAGCAGAAACCGACTATTCCATATGGAAAGCCACAAAAAACCTTAAACACCCCAAAACCAAATTCCTCCTATTCGCAGAGGGGATGGAACATGGGCACGTACAGACTCAAAAAAGGTAACCACTTTTGGTTTACACTTGGAAAAAGTTTTCCAGCCAGTTCCTTCTCAAAGTATGCCAGAAGAAGAACCTGCAATAAAAAACTTCCTAGAAGCTCCATACCAAATGTCACCGCTACCAAAACTAGCCACAGTGAAGGAAGTAACAGATATGATAAGGAATGAGTTAAACCCCAACATATCACCGGGTTACGACCTTATTACGGGGCGTTTGATTAACGTTCTCCCTCATGCGCTGTACATCATCTTAGAATCGTACCTACAGGAAAGATACTTCAGAATCAAATACGCCCAAGAAGTGACACATCTGTACGCTATTAAAGCAGAGGTACCACAGGGAAGCGTTTTGGGACCAACGTTGTACCTACTGTTCACATCGGATCTGCCCACAAATGAACAAACACGCACGGCAACATTTGCGGACGACAAAGCTATACTTGCAAAACACAAAGATCCAAACTCCGCTGCGAGGATGCTCCAACACAGTTTAAACCAACTATATCAATGGACCCGACGATGGCGCATGAAGATCAACGAAACCAAGTCGGTGCAAGTGACCTTCAGAAAGTGTAGAGGAGCGTTACCCCATGTCGATTTCAACGGACACAACCTACCCCAGAGCAACAATATAAAATATCTAGGCATGCACTTGGATAAAGGCTTGACATGGAAAACTCATATCATCAACAAGAGAAAATAACTAGGACATAAACTGAGTAAACATTATTGGCTACTGGGACGCAACTCAACTCTTTCCCTCAACAACAAATTACTTGTGTACAAAGTAGCGTTCAAGCCAATATGGTCTTACGGCATTCAGCTGTAGGGGTCTGCTTCAACCTCAAACATAGAAATATTGGAAAGGTTTCAATCGAAAGTGCTGCGAACTATAACCAACGCGCCATGGTTTATACCTAACAGTGAAATTCGCGACGACTTAAAAGTGGCCTCAGTTAAAAACGAAGTTAGTAAGTGTAGTGCAAAATACCTAAATAAATTAGAAGTGCATCCAAATGTGGTAGCTATGAACCTCTTAGACAACAGTAATGACACGAACAGCCTGAAGAGATATAAAACTCTAGACCTACCGTTTAGGTTTAATTGAAATCGTTTTCTAGTTTACAACAAATGTTTAAGAAATAACAGAGCTGACTATCACTGGATATCAGCTCCCTTGAATCCTAACCATTGTACCAACAAATGTATTTGCTTATAATATTACAATTATATCGATTCCAAATAGTAAATAACGAAAAAAAAATTATGCGGTAGATAATTTGTAATTTGTACTCTGCGGCTCCAAAAATAACCTACAAACTACTTCTATATTTAGAGTTATAAACTCACTTTAGCTCTGAAACCAGCTTAGTATTACAAAATTGCACGCGTTACTACGTTATTTAGGAATAAATAATAATTCGATTATAACTCTATTTTGTTAACGCATACATGGATGCTTTGCAGTAACGCGGATCAGCCAAATGATATTAGATGAAACCACTCCACCTCTGTGTCGCGATTATATCGTATCAGTATTCGCATAAAAGCAAATCTCTTGTTGTATTACCCTCGAAGAAATTGTATGACCAATTTCAGTTTGTAGGTGAGTCACAAATTTAGGACACGCTTTGTAGATCTTTGTTTATTGTTTTTTTATGTATCTATAATTATTATTGTTTTTCATATCTATCCAAAAATGAAAACAATAGAAAGATAAGTAATAATCGATAAGCAATTTGTAAATGACGACTTTGCTATCTATAGTCAAAACTATGTATATTATAATGTACAGGTTGGGACAAACGTATCTACCTACTATTATAGCAACAACTACGGTCATAAATGTTTAATGAACGGTGTCGAAGGTTAATACCGGACCATATGGACTAATATTGGAAATCAACTTAATATTGAGCGAACCGTTGATAATTTGTTCGGAAGATACCGACAACCTAGATATCTGACGTAAAACGATCGTACGTTTTGTATTATTTACAAATTACACTCGTAGCAATTACTAATGCGTTGTGCTGTTTATCAAGTACACAATATTATATTCCTGCGAGTGAATCAGTTACGTCCAAGTGGTGGCGTAGGTAGAAACCGTAGAAACAGAGTCTAGTTGTGCGAGGCGTGATTAAATTAAATTCAACATGATTAAATTAGTATTTTGCATTTTTGTCGTTCTAGGTGAGTACTAATTTATTTAGCACTTAGAAATTTTAATTATAAATAGGTGCAGATATTTTTAATTATTATTCGGAAAAGTTGTTTACAACTACTTTGAAATATATGTACAAATGCGTGTACTTGTGGAAATACGACAAATAAAATTATTTTACCGATAAAAAAATAATAAAACATTACAAGATATGTTTGATTATTAAAATAAAAGTGCATCGCTCAAAAAATAATATCCTAAAAATATTTGTTGGTTTATTCTTCAGGCGCCAAGAAAAAACAAAAAAATCTGGATAATTCCGAAAAATAAATTTTGAAAGATTAATTAATATTACTTGCTGTAAGGTAACACTGTACAAATTAATAATTTCAGATTATTTTTCCATCATATTTGGAATATTCTAGAAAATTTGGATTCATTTTCCATGGTATTTGCGATGACTTGGTATTTGTAACAATGAGAATCCTTTCTTAGCCTTATCTATTTTACAAACTAAGTACACATGAGGAAAGAATCAAATATAAATAACTTTTTTGCATTAAAAAACTGTTTCAAATTTTGAATATCGAGTAAACTTTTATAAAAAAAAAACTCTTAAAATTCGCCTCTATGCTATTATGGGGGCCGAGAGGTTACCTTAAGTACCTTAAAGTAAATATAAAATCCTTATACCAATATTATGTACAAAATTTCATCATTTTATTAAAAAGTTGATAAGTTTATGTCAAATATACTGGGTGGTCCTGAAATAGTTGGTTAAACTTTGAGAGCGAGTTCTCCGCACGCAAACAAGAAAAACTGCATATAAACCTTCATCCGAAAATGTTTCGTTACGGAGTTACAGCATTCTAAAGTGAGACTTGTGCGATCACTTCCTGCGTATAATTATGGCAATAGTTGGACCAATGTTTTAAATTTTTATGTTCGTACCTTACTCATCAAGGTTGAAAATTAGAGCCTAGTTTCGTTTTAGTAAGTGCACCAGGGGCGTCTCAAGTGGGAGGATTAAGTATAGTTTTCCACAATATCTTTTAGATTGTTTTGTTTGCCTTATTTTTGATAAAATAATCTTACTCGTTGTGCAAAAGTGCCTAAAAAGGTACGATTGTTAAAAGTAGATAAACTCATTCTTTTTCGAGATAAGTAAATTTCTGTCATTGCTATAGTTTGACCAACTATTTCAGGACTACCCTGTACATTTGTATTTTTTGGGTTTTGTGTTTAACAAATTACTGTTAGTGTGTTGGTGGCGGAATTGTAAAGAATCATAAAAATTTATTCAGAGAAAAAATGTTTGGTAGCGAAAATTAATTTACAATTGCATTATTCTGAGTCATTTTAAGTCAAATTACTCGTATATACAGGGTGTAACAGAAATAGGTACAAATATTAAATCCGATAGTAGGTTACAATATATACAAACTAGAAAAAACATTTCTTTGGTAATGGGACCCTTAAGATATGAGAAAATAATAATTGCAAATTTGACCTAAAATTGTTTGAGTACCGCAGGATAATAACAAAAATTTGAGTTCAAAGACATGTTATGCAAAGGAGAGTAAGATAGAAGTGCAAAAAAATTTCGTATCACCTGCCACAAACCAATACTATTAGGTACGTCGGTACTTTCTATTCAGTCTGTTGTTATCACAAGCCAGACAAGTTTTTACGTGTTTGTCACTTTGGATTTACTTTACAATTAGGTAATAACCTTCTGTAGCTTAAATGCATTTTCTATGTATCGTCAGCTGTTCACAAACAAAATTTGATTTTATTTTAAATTCCTTAATGATTTTTGAAAAATGAATATTACCATTGAATTCTACTTGAGCCAATCTATTACTGGTTTAAATATTTGTACCTATTTCTGATACACCCTGTATACCTATCGAATGGCATAGATAAAAAATTGGCAAATATGTAAAAAAATTTCATATAATTTTTAAAATAGACCGCCGATTAGATTTGTAAAAATTTTAAAGATGCTGTCAGGGTTTCAATGTTATTGAGGTGGCTGTTCTTGAAATCTGGTTATCGTTATTTGGTTTCTAAGAATTTTTGAAGTGTAGGGTATATTCTTGATAACACAATAAATAGATTCAAGGATAATTTAGATAATAAATCTTAAATGTTGGTTTCTGTGAAAATGACACGAGTCTAAATTTTGAAGCTAACCTTGTTTCTTCTTCTCATTTTATTTTTAATCGCCGACTCGCTACGACCATATGTCAAAAATTAGTAGCTGTTGGACCGAGTTCTATAAACTATTTGTATCTGGTGTGCAAGTTTTTTTTAATATGAAGATGAAAGTTAAGCAGAATTCAACTATTTTAAAAATACAATATTCAAATTTGTATGCAGATTTTAATGTTCTAGTAATATGTGGCAGCCGTGGTCGTACGGGAGTTTAAGAAAATTAATACAAATATAATATTGCAGATATGCAAAAATGATTGGAAGTATATTGATTTTAAAGCTTGCTGTGTTAAATAAATACTTACTACTTCCTTACATTTTTTACTCTTGTTTTTCCTCTTTGGAGGAATAACTTCGGAAAGGTGTCTTAAATAATATTTTTGTCAGTGCTTTTTGTTTAAATTTTGAGAACATAATCGTGATTTTGAGACACCCTGTATAAATTTAGAGCTTGCTCAGTATAATTTTATTTTAAAAATGAGAATTAGCTTAAAATTTCATCCAATCTATTTTGAAATAGCATTAAATTAATTTGAAAATCCTTAATAAGTATGTATTAAATTAAAAACAAGAGAGTATGTAAAAATCCTGCAAATGTTTTAATTTAAATGCGAATATTTTTAATTATTGTAATTTTATTCAAAATAATATCAACCTAAACAGAATCAGCAACCATGGTTTAAAATAATATGAAAGCATGTAGTCTAGTAATTAATAAGTAAATATGTTTTATTAAGTTGTCACAGATTTCAACGTACTCAATCGACATTAGCAAAAACAGTACGAATAAAGCAAATAAATCGACCAAAATGTGTTGAAATTATTAATTATATTGTATTTGCTTATTAAATACTTGGAATTTCAAACCAATTAACAAAGATAATTTATCCTTTTTTATTGCAAAATGTAGAGTAATTGTTTTATTTTTGCCCCTGCAACTGAACTGATACATTTTCCATTTATTATTCACTTGTGTTTTCAAATATTATCGCTGTTTACAAAAACAATTATAACTTATCTCAACAATTTTAATTGTATGTATTTTTAGCATTACAAATATGCATATGTATTTACGAAGTGAAAATAAGAATAATTAATTAGGCTCTTTAAGATAACTACAGCAAACAATATTTGTTAATTAAACCACTAGCAGCTGTTAAATGTAACAACTTTTCTAGATTACGTTCCAAAGCATTGCGTCACTTCAAATTATAAAATGTGTAACATGATCAGAACTAAATCAGATCAGAATAGGTTGACCTGTGAAATCAAAAGTTGTGTCTTTCATTTAGTTATAATAATGTAATTTGGCAGTTAGAATACCAAGTATATAAATTATGTCATTTGCTCAGAGATTTTACTCTTAATTACTGTAATTAGGTAATACATGTTGGACCCAGTGGCGGCCGGTGAGGTTTCAACAAGGAGGAGCTTAACTTCTTCTTAGAGAGCTCTATCTAAAATGTTTATTAAAAGTATCTGCAGAAAAGCGACAGGTGTAACACCTGTTCTTGCTTTCCTCTCCAGTTTTTGTGTTAAATTGTAATTCGACGTGAGCTATAATCAATAGTCATCATATACGTACGATCAGGCGATGTTTGCCGAATACAGAGAATCGTGGGGGCCGAGCAGATGCTTCACGCCTGCCGATTTAAATGCGCAAGGAGATCGCGAACTTTGCGGCGAAAATCGCGGAATGGATGACAATTTAAACGTTAAAACGTTAGCTATAGGAAACACACATTTACAGAGTTAGTTCATTTTAATTATTATTTAAGTACAGAGAAGAAAAGAGTAATTTTAATATTTTAATCAGGGAGGGCACCCGTGCCCACTTATCCAAAAACCACCACTGGTAGAACCATTTTATGAGGTTCAGCCGTGTCGGATATACAATTATGAACCAGAGCACCAAGCTATTCTTATAACATCAGTAAAATGTTTCCTTTTTAAATTGGTATTAATTAAAACATTTGGTACACTCACATTTTCACGATTAGTTTGTGTAGCGGCCGGTTTTCAAAATCTGTTATTCGTGTGTATAAATGTGGCTTTGTAAAGTGTCATTTATAGTTGATAAATTGAGGTTATGATTTATGACATCGCGCAGTGTCGCGCATCGCTGTGATATTTGAACTTATACCACTAATCAGAGACTTAAAAAACTAGTACTTTGCAATAACTATGTCTTGAATTGGTTTCAAAGTTAAAAAATGAACTATCTATTAAAAAACTCATGGCCGGTCAACAGATGAATTAATCGTTTACAAATAATAGCCAATACTTGGTTTTAGTAGGACTGTAAATATTCAAGTTGAGTATAATGTAATTACTATTTTATTTTATATTTTATGAAGGATTAGTTTAGACTGAGTGCATATATGGTTATTATCTATTTAAGACATTAAACTAAATCAACTGTTACAAAATTTATAATTTAGATTGTTAAAAAGACATCTTTTTTTATTTCGGATAGTACATTTCCGAAAGGCCTGTAGTAGGTTAAATAAGAAAAAAATTCA
>JABXWE010060870.1:0-10960 GCA_014611495.1 Limonius californicus
GTGAACAAAAAAGGGAAGAAAAGTATGTATTAACATAAATACGTACTAGCGGTTCGCTTTCTAAAAGCAGACATTTTCAGTTATAATCATATTGAGAACGTCTAAAATAATGGTTGCAATATTGGTATTCCAGTACACCGAAACCTGTATACGGTGCTATTTTATACTCGTGATACCAAAATATTGGCATTTATGATGATCAAATACAGTTATTCGGTATTTAGTAAAAATAAAAAAACAAATATAAATAAAGATGAATCGGTGAATTAAGAAGATAATGCAGAAAATGAAGACGAAATACTTTCGATGAAAGAAAAATTGCGCAGTGCGCCATAAGTTAAACAAAAAATATCAGTAAACCCAATAAAGCAAATGTTACTACATAAATTTAAAGGCAATTAAAAGACAGATGGGACTGTTTGAAGGCGAAGGGGTTAGAGGAAAGTAGTTAGAACCAACATGTATATTGTTAATAAATAAAACACCTTGTCATCCCCACGAAATATATATTGTAAATTAAACCATTAGAGTAAGATGAACGCTTTCGCAGTACCACTGCATCTTCAGATCGTATAATTATCTAGATCAAGGAAAAAACCAAATATAGCATACAAAGCATAAAATAAAACAATACATTACCTTGTCAAAATTAAAAAATTAACACAGCGTCAGGAAAAAACAGTAAACTGCAGTTACAACCTCAAAAAGGCCATTCAGGCAAAAGTTACAAAAACACACAAATCTTGAAAATTAACATCGTCTTGTGAAAGAAACCAAAAATTGAATCAATCGAAATCAAAACAGGACAAAATAAGCAGCTTTGAATTTAAAATTCAAATAGCTAAGGGCCAATCGGCCAAAGGCTAACAATCTCATCAAAAAAGGGGAAAGAAACACCCTCAAACTAAAACCGACTACATCCACTCGAAAAGCAAAACAAAATGGACGGCAACAAATTGGCAAATGACAAAATTTCTCTTATTATAAACGAAAAACAACTCCATCTACCCCAAATCATATGCAACATCAAAAAGGGAACTAATCCCAAGAATCAAACCAACCTACAAACAAGCAAAGCGCCATCTAACAACCGAAAAAACAACCAACTAGCTAAACACAATATTATTAAAAATATAGTTATTATTAATTAGGTTAAATTGAATATCATTAAGAACATTGTTAGGGTTATCTCGGTTATCAGCTATCGCCTTCCTTATTTCTAACATTTCTAAAAAGTTCATTTTGAGACCTTTATCACAAAGATGAAGAACTGTAACATCAGTCAACGGGTTAAACCTATGATTGAATTCAATGAGGTGGAAGGCAAAGGCCGATTTATTTATAAGATTAATATCTAAATTAATACCATTATTTTTGGCCAAGTTACTGTGTTCTCTGACCCTAGTTTTAATAGCTCTACATGTCTGACCAATATATAAACAAGTACAATTGTTACAATTCAAACGATAAATCCCAGATCTATCGACAGAGTTAACAGGGTCTTTGTTGTTAACCAGAAAATTAGAAAGTTTAAATTTAACGGAGCAAGAGATATTAATATTCTGAGATTTAAAAACCTTCATAAGTTTTAACGAAGTATGCCCAAGAAATGGGATGGAAAAATAAGACTTCCCGCCAGGGAGAGATTTATTATCAATTCCACCCCATTAAGAGTAATGGACATCAATCGGATGATGTATATTGTTATCTTTTCACAATTGCATCAACAAGCGTTATATCAGAGCGAGGATTTTCTACATCAGGAAAAATTGGTACAAAAATACGCTCGCTACTTAGTAGTGAATCACTTGATGTTTTTTGTTGCTGACGATCATCTTGCTGCTTCTTAAGTTGCCTTCTTCATTCCTGAATGTTGGCAATAATTCTGGCGAAATCTTCTCTGTGTTTAGCTGCTCTAATTAAGGAGTGGGTGTACGTGCCCGTCCATTTCCCAATGTTTTTAAGCCAAGAACATCTTCTTCGTCCTCTTTTTCTTTCTACCTTGCCTTCCATGATAAGTTGCAGTAGGCGGTATTTGTCGTTGCGATAGACGTGTCCAAGGTACGCAGTCTTTCGTTTTTTGATGTTTGTCACTAATTATTTATCCCTTTCCATCCTTCTTAGCACTTCATCGTTAGTAATGTGTTCAGTCCATGAAATGCGCAACATTCTCCGGTATATCCAAAATGCAAAAGATTGAAGTCTTTTAATAATCTGCTTTTAGCGTCCAGGTTTCCACGTCGTACAACAGTATCGATATATGTAGCATTTCACAAATCGAAAACGTGTTGCAAGGTGGAGTCCACGGTTAGTAAATTTTTCATCTTTAGGAAAGCTACTGTCGCTAGTTCTATTCGTGTTCGCATGATCATCTTTAAAGTATTTAGTTTTATAAATATATTTGAGTGTATCATATGTTTATTCTCCTTTTTGTCGAATAATTGTATGTACTTTATTTTTTGAACCCATGTTGCTTGTTGATTTTACTTCTGTTTGAGAATATGAATACTTTTTACTTATTTTTGTTAATATTTACTGCATGTTTATATGCAAACCCCTCAAAACTTTAAAAACAATCTAGATTGTTAATGTAAGGCAAGAAACAATTAACAAATTAATTATTTTGCTTAGTAATTTTAAAATTATAGAAAGACTAACTGTTCTGCTTATAAAAAATTTGATAGTATCTTTTGTAACAAAGTATAGAGCGTACCTGCTGCCACTTTAACCCTGTTTAAGATAGTTAGTGCAGTGACGCAGGGGACCGACGGTTTTAGGTACTCTCCGACGCACCAGGGTAGTAGCGTGGTAGCTTAGATTTTCGGTCACCAATCCAAGCGAGGATCGTTGTTTAACTTTCAATAATGTTCGACCAGACTCGCATTTATTCAATAATTTAATTACAAATAATTACCGTCACAGTTAAGGCACCTATCCCATTGTTTTACTAACCGACGTATATCCTGGTCATAGAATTCTGGTGTCCGCCGATTGAAGAAGTCTTCCACAGCTATCTGTACTTTTGCTCAGACTCAAAATGCTGACCTTTTAACGCATTTTTCAATAGTCCAAAAATATGGAAATCGCAAAGGCCATAGATCCGAGCTATAGGGTGGATGGTCTAAAACCCTCCATTTCTTTCGTTAAAGATTTTCTTTTACCATATTAGCAACATGGGGCCTAGCATTGTCGTGCAGCAAAATGACCCCACACGTAAGTTTTCCTGGACGTTTCCATCTTATTGCTTGATGAAGCTTGTTCAAAATTTCATTGTACGGATTTGCATTTGCATCAAAGAAAAATGTTAACATCACCTCGCCTACAGAAGCTTGTGCTTTAAACTTCTTCGGTGGTGGTGAATTTGAATGTTTCCACTGCATCGACGATATCTTACTGGATGGCTCGTGGTAATGGCACCAGGTTTGGTCACCAGCAACTATTGACAGAAGAAAGTCATCACCATTTTGCCTACAGCCTATGAGGCGTTGCAGAGATAAGCCCATTCGCAAGCATTTTTGTTAATTGGACAATAGACGAGGAATCCCTTGCCAACAAACATTGCTGTAACCCATATTACGAACAATACTATGAACAGATCCTACATTCGTACCAACAATTTCTGAAATGTTCTAACTGAAATTCGACGATTTTCTCTGATAAGACCTTCCACACATGCCATATTGTTGTCTCCTAATGCAGTACACCGTGCACATGGTCGCGGCTCATCCATGATATCCTCTTTTCCATTCTTAAATTTTCGGCACCACTAAGTTGATCAAAGATGGGTTTCAGTTGAACAAGCCTCGTACATTTTCCTCAGTAATTTCAGGCAGACTTGAGTTCTGTAACCATTCTATTTATGGAAAATAATAATATTAGCCTTCGTTAATGGAATTACGAGGCTTTGGAAGAGTATCAGATACAGCTGCTACTTTTGCTATGGCCGGTCGGCATTTCGAGAGATGTAGAGGCCAACACTACGCTTCAGCTGCCTATTATTACTTCAAGGTGTAACCTCTAGATATTCATTCAAGGCCGAGTCGACCAAGAGACCTAAATTCCCTTAAAAACCACTTAGATGTTATGGCGATTCTTGGGAATCAAACTCAGAACATCATGCTTCGTAAGACGCTGAACTACGCGGTTTCATTATTTGCTACAAATAAAAGGATGAAATTGTGTTGGTATATTTGTTTAATTAATAGATATTGCAGTGTTTGGTAATTAAAGACTCGAATATTTTCGTATACGCAACCTTGTACGAGCCTATGTCTTTAAGCATCGCTTTTGTCTGCAATGGCTAAAGTCAGTGGCTCTCAAATATTTAAAAAAAATTCTAATAATTGTCATATGAAATAATTACCAAGCGTACAGCTACTTAAATTTTCAGGGGATACTTAAAATATCCTCTGCAATTAAACAACGCCAATAATTAAGACATCAAAAATAATATTTCCAAAAAGGAAATTAACAAAACCCTTCCCCCTAACTTATTGCTGCATCTTTGTATTCTAAAATTCAGAATATTTCTGTATTTGAACTCCAACAAAAACCAATTATCGAAGTAGCTGGAAATACTGAACAAAGTGAAACATATTCTTAAGTTCCCTTTGAAAGCAGCACGTGCCTCCTGTTGGTTATTTGTTCGTCCAAGGGTTTATTTTTATTTTAAGCTGTAAATTTCGCAGTATTGTACCAGTTTGAAAAAGCAAAAGCCAGATGTTCCTCTTACCTATTGCGTGTTCGTCAAACAAACTTAACAAACTAGCCTAAAATAAATCAATTAGTCGATATACCTACTGTAACATCAGGTTACACAATAATAAATATAAAAGAAATCTTAACAATCACATTTGTAAAATAAAGAATTTTTAAAAGAAAAGTTTGCTTAATTACAATTTCCAGAATAATTACTTTTAAATCATTTAGATTGTAAAAAAAGCTTTCCAAATTAAAACTAGACCTCATTAATTTAGCATTACGCCATTGGCAAAACGTGTTAATGATCGTAAAATAAATCCGGGCCTCCTTTATTTAGTAACACGAAAAAATAGCCGTCAGCAATCGCGTTTGCGGCGAAAACGGCCCCAATATCTCCCTTCAAAAGGAGCGCGATTTTTCCGCACATTTTTGCGGTAGTTAGTATTGTATACATGTCCACGCTCAATGTTGCCAACCCTTAGAGGGCAGTAATTGATTCAATAAGAGTAAAACACGTGCGACCCGCTCAGACAACACAAATATATACCGATATAACGAGTGTACAACAAAAGAAAAAATAATCGTTGCTAGAGTTCGAACTTGACAAGGTATGGAAGCGTGCTTTGATCACATCTAGCTGCTCTACAAAAGTCTACACATTTAATTATATAATAATATATTAGAACAATATGAAAGCCTCATAAATTGTTAAATTTAATATAATAAATTAATCTATTAATAGAAACTTAAAAAAACTTTCGTAGTAGCTATCAAAATTGTTGAAAAACTTTAAATTTATCATGTATTCAAAAATACCTACCGATTGGTGATGACGTCAACTGACGTCATACAGTATGTTTGTTTATTTTACCCTTTTTTTTATTCTTGCTACAGTAAACGTAGAAGCTTACTATTAATTTTTCTAAAGTACGTGAAAAAAAGGTAAAAAACATTATAGCATTCACAACTACAGCGTTTATCGCTACGTAAAATATATTTGCATCCAGAACTCAGTATATCAGTTGGTGGAATACATGTTGCTGGAAAAATATTACGGATAAAAAGTCACCACAAAAAATTTCACCCGGAATGAAGGTCCCCGGAGAAAATGTCACCTGGACTAAAAGTCTCCGAAAAAAATGTAACCGGAAGAAATGTCACCCGGAATACATCGGAAAAAATTTCACTCGGAATTAATAACACCTGGAATAAAAGTCCCCGGAAGAAATGTCACCCGGAATAAAAGTCCCCGAAAAAAATGTAACCGGAAGAAATTTCACCCGAAAAAATGTCACCCGGAATACACCGGAAAAAATTTCACCCGAAATAAATGTCACCTGGAATAATAGTCCCCGGAAGAAATACCACCCGGAATAAAAGTCCCCGAAAAAAATGTAACCGGAAAAAATTTCACCCGAAATAAATGTCACCTGGAATAAAAGTCCCCGGAAAAAATATCACCCGAAGAAATGTCGCCCGGAAAAAATGCCACACAGAAACAATTTTCATAAAGAAATAAAAGTGTAAGCGTAATAGTAGGAAAATGGGTAATGCTACGGAAGATACAGCGAATACTTCATCAAACCGAAGGGTAAAATCATAAGTTTAGCAATTTAGTGGGAATGAAGCGTCCTACAACACGGTTTTTAATAGGTAATATGCACCAAGACCTAGCAGTAGATTCAACTAAATTACTGCAAAATCAAGCTGGACTTCAGATTTAAGAAAATTCACAGACTATAATCCATTCACGATTGATTTGCCATCCAACAGGCTATGGAAATCTGGGGGAAAGTGTGGTATCATTGAAATTTGCCAATTAATTAAGTTGGGTTATGTTATTTTTTCTTGGTGGAGGTTATGTTTTTTGAAAGCAGGCAATGTTGCCAGTGTGAAGTCTGGCCTATCTCTTTTATAATAGTTGAAAGCTTTCACAATTTGTAGTTTCATAAGTTTTAAGGATAACTTTCACCATTCTGACAATTAAGTAGGTATAATATATTATGTGTTTTATTAATTCTAAACTTACTAGAATATTTTAGAAAAGTAGGGGATTCTAGAGCTGGCAACAGGGCAATTTCATTTTGACATTGCTAGAAATCAATCAAATAATATTTAAGAAAGGCAACTTAAGAAAAAAAAAACACAGCCTGCTGGATGGCAAATCAATCGTGAATAGTGTATATCAACATTTACAAAACCGATGCACGCATTGCTTCAGGAATATCGTGATGTCAAGCAAATGCTTGATGATTTTTTAAGGGTTGTAAGTTACAATCTTAGGAAATGGGATGAGGTTTTCATACCCAGTGCTTAAATATCATATTCTTTTTATTATTAATTATTAGTAATTATTATAGTCTTCTAATTTCAATTAATTTAAAAATAAAGAAACAGAAATGAATTAAGTTTTCTCGTATTTATATACTGTCCGTTCTGAAAAGGCGAGTTAAAATTACAAGCATCAAAATTAAAGTCAGTGACATTTATTTTGGTTGACACTTTTTCCCGGTGACAGTTTGCCTCTTCTACTTAGAGTGCTTTATCTCTTACGAGACGTAGCGATCTTCTCTCCTATGCCTGTGTTGAGCGTTTAGAGTGAGACAAACATAGAGGACCTACAGTATAACGTCGACTGCGAACTATGAGAAGTGTAAACACTTCTACTTCAGAGAAAATTTACTAGGCAGAATACTTCGCTAGTTGGCCACTGCCTTGCGAAGGAGAACGGCCGTGAAAAATCCGATATTTCGGTACTGGGAATTGAACCCAGGACCTTCAGCGTAGAAGTCTAACGCGCTAATATCTAGCCTGCCACAGTTTGCCTAGATTTCAGTAAAACATGCGAGGCCGCACCTGATAAAAAATATATGGAAAATCATAACTACAAGTTTATTCTATAATTACACTTTTTCCGTAATTGACCTTCTTATAACAGTGGAGTACAAACGCGATAAACTGCCTCTACATAATCAATTTTTTAGTGTGACTTCGCTACTTTGTTGTTAATAATTGTACGCTTATACAATCAGATATCCTAATTTCAACAAACATTCAAACGGCGTTAAAGCAATTATTAAATATTATAAATCAAAGCAGGAAATACGATTTCAATTAGAAATAAAAATAAGTCAAAACCTCGAACTGCAACAAAAATAATGATAACAACAAAAGCAACCTTCCAATAGAAAGAATGAATATATTTTTTACTTTAAGATAAAATAATTAGCGATAAATCTAAAGGAAACGAGTTTATCAGGATATAAACATTACATTTATATTAACATATAATAAAGACGATTCTATGAATTGAATATAGTAAGATTTAAACGGAAATGTTAGAACACGCCAACATTATTAGCAAATAAATCTCCCATTTCCTGTACAAGTTTTCTCTACAGCTACGTTCTTCTGGCGGTCTGATAAACACTGGCTTAGGTGTAATATTTTCTTATTTCGACATAGCCACTTTATTACTACATACAGTTTTTCCTTTAGAACGTCGCACACGCTGATGTCATTGTAAAGCTCACGCTTTTAAATTGGATATAGTTTGCTTATGAAACTTTGAATTTATAATTATTAAGCACTCATATTATAAAATTAATATTTAGCAAATATGTTCATTTACCATAAAATATCAGATATAGCTATGAAAAGTTGCCGATTGCTGTAGTAATTTTTATAGCCAAAAAATAAACTGTATATACATGCTTATCAAAATGACAAGACGCCTATTACTTATGTTTAAAGCAGTTATCAAGTTTCAAAGAATTTTAAAACTAAGGAATCAAACATAAATAGTCCTATGGAGACTTCCGTTAAGACAAATTTAAAATTAAAATTTTACTTGCCTATTTAATCCGACCGTCTGGTTATCGATTGATTTGTGTGAAGGTCAAGAGCCAGCCCTGTTTACTTCGTATTTCCTCCATCTCTTAATAACTCTTTATAATTGCTACCATTTGCTTAGCTTCATCTAATTGCCTTGTTTTAACATCAAAATGAAATGTTATGGGAATAATTCCTCGATCCGACCGTAACCTACAAGGAATGTTAGTGCCATATTTACATTTATATTTTCAACGTAAGTTATATCTACATTACTGCGCTTGTTCCATCAATACCCTAGCTTTCGCTTATTACGAATTAAGCCACTAATTCGTAGCGTCAATAACTGTTTTATCACTGAAAATCAATCAATTTTGAAGCTAGAAATCTAATCCGACAACTAAAGATGTTCAAATATTTTCAACTGGCCATTGTGGATAGTAGCCACTGCAATTTGAAACTTGTGAAAGGGTGCATTATCCCGATAAAACGCAACACCATGAATTAATTCTTTCTTTGGTTTTTTAATATGATCTCATAGTTATATGAGCTGGGTACAATTCGCCACGCACACTTCGCCAAGCACTATTCATCAGTGATGAATAGTGCTTGGCGATGAATCATCACCATTCAGCGCTAACACAATCCGCCGCCAGGTACGTTTCGCGGCGACACGTTTCGTCTCGACACAATTCACCGTCGGTAAAAATACGGTGCTCTTATAAGACTTACTGAACATTTAATTATACAATCTTTCACGTTTCTACTATAAGCATCATATTGTTACGCCAATGGGTTGTAACTGATAAGGAGCCCTTTGTCCTTATCACCAGGGAATTATTAATTACTACGTACTACAAGACTGTGACAACTTATTTTAAAACATTATACTAAATTACTTACAATAATACGGACAAGTACAGCGTCATTGCTAGGTTTGTTATTGGGAACACTCTCTTTTATCAAACACCCACCAACAACTGCCAACTATTCACTATTTACTATCTCAATTTTAATTGTTCTTTTATAAATTCCCCTTTGCACCCATAAGCAATGACCTGCTTATTAGTCAATTTTCCTTATCAAGCGTATTACTTATTTCACATTGGCTAATTTAATATTCCAATGTACTTTGAATTTGCTGTGTAAAATGGCGTCACTACTTGCAACATAAATGTGTATGCAAGTAATTGAAATAACATTACAACAGCTATGAAGCAATAATAATTGAATTTTGAATTTTGAAAATTGGGTTCGTAACTACACACACCGGCAAATTTAAAGGAACGGAGATAAATTCGAATTTTTTTTCTCCGTGAAACTTTTTTTGTAACAATTTCAACGGAATCTCTTAAAACGAAGTTAAGCTTAACTAATTGCAGTTCCTTTTGCAAAGCTTTGTGCAATTGTGAAACCTGTTAAAAAAAATTAAACAAAAAATAGCGTTTTTGCAATAGAAGAATTATACACTTTGACTTGTTTTAAACATCTAATGACTAAGAAAATGTACATGGATTATTTTTTTCAATAAAGCATGTTGCTCCCACGAGCCTTTATGACTGCAGTCATCCGTCTTCCCATACTTCTGATGACGCCGTCGATCATTTCTTGAGGCATATTGTCCCATGTTTCAATTAAAGCAGCTTTCCCATCTTCTGTGTTTTGGACAGCAGGAATTCTTAACCTAAGTCGTCTGCCTAGCATGTCCCAGACATGTTCAATCGGATTCAGGTCCGGAGAACATGCTGGCCAATTCATTTTCCTTATACCCACTTGGTTTAAAAAGACGATTACACAGCGAGCAACGTGCGGCCGAGCATTGTCTTGCATTAAGACGAAATTTTCCCCCATATGTGGTGCATTTAAAGTGCCGGCTTCAATCACCACCAACTCTGTGCGTGCCCCTAAACATATGCCGCCCCACACCATAACTGAGCCTCCACCAAAAGAGACAGTAGGAGTAAAATTAAATTGTGAATTTTGTTCTCCTTGACGTCGATACAATCTTTCCCTACCGTCAATAGAATTTACGCAGAAACGGCTCTCATCCGTGAACAAAACTTGACCCCATTGATCGTAATCCCAATTTTGGTATTCTCGGCAAAGTCTAGTCCCGCTCCTCGATGTCGTCTCTGAAGTTTTGGGGCTTTTATTGGCACATACGACTTCAAACCAACTTCTTTGAGTCTTCTTCTGACTGAACGCTCACTTACGATGGTTCCACGAACTTCTTCCAGTATGGTTCTCGTTTGAATTGCCGTTTGACGTCTGTTTCGGAGTGTTTGCAACGCTATAAATCGATCATCTATGGGCAGTGGTTGATCATTTTCTGCCCTGACCTCGTCTTCTCACATACAATCCAGTCTGCCTCCAGCGTGTAACACTACGATGGATCGTCGATTTTGATTTGCCAAACATTTGGGCAACC
>JABXWE010060871.1:0-15129 GCA_014611495.1 Limonius californicus
AAATTCAGGTTAAGTCAGATTGAATTTAAATTGATGCTTTTTTGCCGAATATTGGACTTTAATTACATCTTTAAATTAAGGGGGAAACTGTTGGTGATGAGTGTCAGTTGCAGTTTTTTTAATTTTAGAAAATATAAACATAGCGTGCAGAACACCTTGATTTTAGTCTGTGAAAATAAATTTAAAAAATGCATTTATCATAGTGTGATAACTAAATATTAATTTTTTGAAACACAAAACTAGGATACTATAGCAATAGATGCATTCGCTAGTATCGAATTTGCACGCTATCCAAGAAAGTGTATTAATTTTTTGTGACAACATGTTTCATTTTTACAACTGCATTTAAGGAGATGTGGTTGATTGAATATTTGATTGATGTTTCAGTTTGAGCGGAAGTAGGTCATCGATGTTAAGATAACGTTACCATACGTATTGGAGTTAATTGCATAGTATTATAACTAAGAGCTAAGAATTTATAAAATGTTTAAAACGGAACTATTAACATTGTTTTACAAGACGTACCATTTCGTTAATTTTGATTTATTATTTCTGAAATAATGTAAGGTTATGTGTGCGCTTTGATGAGCAATTTGTGATTGGCTTAAATCATCTGTCTTTGAGAGAAGTTATTTTTAAAGTAAATTAATTTAAAATTGAAACTTAACGGAAAGCTAAAATGGGGATTAAGTTATTGAATGTATATATTATGTTATTCCTACACCAAGTTTCTATAATAATCATGCCCATTGTTACGTAAAAAAGACACACAAATTTCTAGTTCAGAATATTTTTTATGAATAAAAATAAATTACTTGTAGCGAATATGTTTAGTTATTCCTAATAACCAATAAAATAAGTTTTCTGTCGTAATGTAAGTCTGTTTCTGTTTCCTTTAGAGAACTCAATGGTGAGTTAAATTAAAGTGGACAGCCTGTACATATACTAATGATATCTCCCTTATTCTGTTGTAATAATTAATTATACAATGTTTGCTATGCTAACAGTTACTTGAATTGTAAAAACATCTGGAAAAGATTTTCACCCTCATTTCGACCTTCACTAGTTGCCATCAACCTATACGTGGTGTACTTTATTTGGTATTGTTTTTGTGTATATCGATCAAGCGATAATATGAGTATCGAATATCAATACCAAGTTATCCTCTATATTTTCGAACTTAATTAACGTATTGAAGTTTTAATGTACTAATAGTATAGAGGTATCCAAAGTATCAAAAGTATTGATGTGTAGAGCTATCAAAAGTATCGAAGTATCACGATACCTAAAGTATCAACGTATCGAGGTATTCAAAGTATCGAAAGTAGTCAAGTACCGAGCTACCAAAATATCGAAGAATCCAAAGTACCTAAAGTACTCAAGTACGAAACCATGAAAAGTATGGAGGTATATAAAGTATCAAAGTATTGAGGTATCCAAAGTATCGTACATATTCAAGTATTTAACTATCAAAAGTATCAAGGTGTCGCGGTATCTAAAGTATCAACGTATCGAGGCATCCAAAGTGTCGAACGTATTCAAGGATGGAGTTATCAAAGACATCGAGATATCGTGGTATCTAAAGCATCCAAGTAACGAGGTATCCAAAGTACCGAAAGTACTCAAGTATGAAGCTATCAAAGGTATCGAGATATCGTGATATCTAAAGTATCCAAGTACCGATGTATTCAAAGTATCAAAAGTATACGAGTATAGAGCTATCAGGAGTATCGCGGTATTGCGGCATCTAAAGTATCAAAGTACCGATTTATCTAAAGTATCGAAACTATTCAAATATGAAGCTACAAAGGTATCGAGGTACTGTGGAATTTAAACTATCAAAGTATGAAAACTGTATAGAACTATCAAGAGTATTGAGATATCTAAAGTATCAAAGTATCGAGGTATCTAAAGTATCGAAGGTATTCAAGTATAAAGCTATCGAAGGTACTGAAGTATCATAATATCTAAACTATTCAAGTATAGAACTATCAAAAGTATCAACGTATCGAGACATCCCAAGTGTCGAAAGTATGCAAGTATGGAGCTATCAAAGGTATCGAGATATTATGGTATCTAAAGTATCGAGGTAATCAAAGTATCAAATGTATACGAGCATAGAGCTATCAGAAATATCGAGGTATTGCGGTATCTAAAGTATCAAAGTATCGATGTATCGAAACTACTCAAGTATGAAGCTGCAACGGTATCGAGGTACCGTGGAATTTAAACTATCAAAGTATGAAAACTGTATAGAACTATCAAAAGTATTGAGATATCTAAAGTATCAAAGTATCGAAGTATCTAAAGTATAGAAAGTATTCAAGTATAAAGCTATCGAAAGTATTGAAGCATCGTAATATCTAAACTACAAGTAGGTATAGAAGTATCAAAAGTATCAAGGTATCGCGGTATCTAAAGTATCGATGTATCTAAACTATCGAAAGTAAGCAAGGATGAAGCTATCAGATGTATCGAGATATTGTGATATGTAAACTATCAAAGTATCAAAACTATTCAAGTATAGAACTGTCAAAAATATCGAGATATTGCGGTATCTAAAGTATCAAAGTATCGATGTATCTAAAGTATCGAAAGTATTCGAGTGAAGTCTCGCAATCTACTGAATAATGTTGATTTTTACACACTTTAGTATAGGTACTTCTCTAAAATATGAAAAACGTAAAAAATGCGTATTATGTATCTTCTATACTTTCGGTAATTTCGATACTTTCGATATCTTTGATAATTCGATACTTTGAATATTTACGATAGTTTCGATACTTCAGTTAAGTTTAGTTCAATATTTTAATTAAGTATCGAAACTTTGTCGTCTGCAGCCCAGTGTTAACTACAATTAGGGTATATTGCCATTCTCTTGAAGATACGCAAATAAAAACAAGTTAGGCATTCTGTGAACGTGTGAATGAGCGACGAAGTGTGAAAATACTCACTATATTTGCTCATTACGACATGGTTTTGAAATATGATCTGTCTATTGTTTTACATTATCTTCTGCACGGAAGACTCAAGATTTATTGCGCAAAACATCTAGAAAATGCGAAGATGATTCGGAATTATTTAATGTAAAACGTTTGCTAATGAAGATTTTCACTTTTATTTTGCTGAATTAAACAGTTAGATCTTCTATGGAGAAGTGTAACATGTACAAAGTAACACAGTTCGACAGCCATAGTTTTTGCAATTTTTCTGATCCAATTTGAGAAACTTAAATCTATTTATTTGTGCATTTAAGCGGTCTTTTGCACAGTTAAATAAAGAACAGTTTAACACTTGAAGGTGTCAATGAAGGATGTATAAAATTAAATTGTATTACTATAGGTCGTCAGGGCTTTCCTTTACCCTCCTTATTAGTGGGTAATTACTAATTACAGTAATAACCTAAGCATAATGCTGTATGTATGTATGTAACTGATTTACTTTGCATTTTTTAAAATGGTCGCGTTGTCAAGTTGTCAAGTCAATTACGATGTTAAGCTTTTTTCATCCGATACTTGCTTCTTTCAAATGTTTTTAGGAATAGTAAGATTCCTAGATTGTTTATTAAATTTAAAATAACATTTCCAAAAATACGACCCAAGGAATTTTAAATTATTTTTCTAGGGTTCGCTGAACAACACCCAGTAAAATACTATCGAGCTTGTCCTCCGTTTCTTGGACACCCTGTACAGGAATTTAAAATTTAAATATTTTAATAACATTCACTATTTCGTTAAAGGAAGCTAGTTTTACATAACAAAGTACGCCGTTGAAAGTTCAAAATCGGCAAACGTTCAGAATACATGCAATCCGGCAGTTTGAATTCTGAGCCGCGAAATTGGCTAATTCTTAGAAACTAGTTAAAATTCCACAGTCTTGTGTTAACACCCATTAACATTTCAGAGAATGCACTTAAATTTTGCGACAACTTGCATAACTGACAGACACGGCGATCCGATTACAAATTAGTTTGACGCTTGGCGTGATTTAAACTTTTTGGAGGAATGAACACTCAGTCGATCGTGCGTTGCAAAAACTAAATGCTTGCAATAAATTACAAGCTATAAAACAAAAATAATAGCTCTTCCTGGCGTAAAACGTGCCCTTGTTAAAATCGTTCCAATTTTTATTGATTTCCGTAATAGTTGTGATTACAAAATTATAAAATAATTTATCTTTATCTATTTGGTATTTGATCATTAGAATTCACGATTGTTTAATATGACGGCTTGGACCTTGCAAATGAACAAGAGTTCTGAATCAACACAGGAGAACAACCCATTTAATTTATTTAAGCAATTGCAAATATTGGCCTTCCTCCACGGTTCAGATCAGGAGAGCTAAACGGCTGTTTAATTTTACAAGGTCTTATTTCAGAAATTATGATGTAATGGGTTCACATAAATGATTTGTTTAATTACGATGGTCTTGCTCGCTGACGTGAACTTCTCCCACTAAAAGAGAATTCCCGTGGCTCGAAGCAGGGGAAGAAGATGGCCAAACAATATAAAAATTTTGTTTAAAATATTCACACAGTAACATAATTTCAATGCTCAGTTCTATTACTTTTGTTCCCTTATTTCAGTTTTGTTGAAAATAGTTTAATCCTTGTACTGAAGCGAGAAGAAACGATTGTTCGCAAAAATCTTCGATAGACTATGTTTAAAGAACATACACTGTGTTGTTTCAAATTCAAATAATTGTTATTCTTCTCTGTGTTTACATGCATTTCGTTGTAAATGGTTTAACAATTACATTTTTTCTTGATGTCTTTGGTCGGGAGAACTACGTGGCCTGTTGGCTGAAGAAGATATTAAAACTTTTCTGTAATACAACTATTTTCCGCGTTCAGGTTAATTAGACCAGTTGTTACCTTATGTTTATTTTGTTGTAAAAAATTTAATATTACATTGAATTATTCCGAAAAATCCTCTACGAGTAAAGCTACCACAGTTTTAGATCCGGAGAACTAGATGGCCATTCTATATGGAAAGCCTCTTAAAGAATCGGAATCGAGGTTTAATTGTATATCTGTGGCCCCTTCGCTTCCATCTTATTAGAAGTAGTTCAATACTAATTTGTTTATTGAATTAATTACAATTTCAGTACTTATCAGAGAGTGCGATGCGGTCGCGAATGCCCTATATAGCTGTGCAAACGGGATATTGGAACTAGTTTAATACGTACCTATGTTAAATTGATACAAACAATCACGTCAGGAGAACCAGGTGGCCCCTCCGTTGGTTAAGGCCTGAGTAAACAGAATAAGAGTATTTCTCGGTATTCAATTTAATCAGATTTCTATTACTCATTTACTTGCATTTCCTTGGATTTAGGTAAAAGCTGACGTAGATGTTATTACAAAAGCCGCTTCCATACACTTAAATTGGGAGAACCAGATGGCTACGTGCGTTGGAAAGATATTTTTTTAAAGCAGATCCAGTATTTTTTGTTGTATTGAGCTCCTTCATGTTACTTCTCTACTTTGCTGGAAGTGGTGAAACCCACTAGAAAAATGTCCCATGGGTTTAAATCAGGAGAACCAGATGGCCATTTGATTTTCAAAGACTTGTTAAAAACAGAATAAATTAATGTGCATTCAGTTTAAAACTTGTGGTTAGATTAAAGTTAAACTGACTAGAAAAAAATATCTCACGGATTTATATTTGGAGAACGAAACGATTACGCGATTTAATAGGTTTTTTAAAAATTATAATCAAGTAGTACTCTTTAAATTGAATTCGATTAAATTTTGGATACTCGTTCTCTGTTATTTTAGTCGAAGTAGTTTAATATTTGTGGCAAATTGATCGGAAAAATTTTCCCATTGGTTTAGGTCAGGAAAACTAGGTGACAACACTATTTCCAAAATGTGATCTTTTAAAAATCTCGTGATTGAGATTGAAAAGTTTTCTGTGTTAATTCATTTCCATTTTCTAGGAAGCTGTTTAATACTCAAATTGAAAATGGCTAGAAAACATTTATCTGCGGTTCAAATCAGGCGAATTAGACGGTCCCTTTTTAAAAATTTCGTTTAGGACTGAAATATGTTTTGTGTTCAGTGGAATTATCAATTTTGGTTTATTCATATCCATTTTATTAGACGTTAGAAAACAGTTGTATTAATTAGGCACGCAACATTTCCCCCATGAATTTAAATCAGGCGAATCAGATGGCTGTTAGATATAAAGATGTTTCTTTCTAAAAATGTTGTTTTACACTTATATAGCTCTTTTAGTTCAGTCTCATAACATTTTTGTGGCCAATTAACTTCTAGCTAGATGGAATTAATTTAGTAGTAACTTAAAATTAGGTACTAAAATTTTTCTACAGGCTTATATACAGGGTGTTCAAATTGAAATCGGCACTATTGCCAACTTTGTTACTACTAAAGATACGATGTTGGTTAAATTAGATGATAATAAAATGCGATTCTTTTATTTTCCAATAATCGGACATTCATTGGCTACATGATATTCATTTCAACTTGAACTGGTACCTACATTTAAATGCTTGTAGTTCGTTTATTTGTAAGTTTAGGGTATTTATGTATTAATAAATTTGGTTTCAAATTAAATTATCGTTTAAAATGTGCAAAAATATACAGGGTATTCCATTTAAAAAAATGTTGTTTTTTTTTAATATCTCGAAAACGCGAAGTTCAATTGTTTTTAAAATTCTACCATCGTAATCGGAAGAAAAAACGCTACTACTTTGGTAATTTAACCAACATCGTATCTTTAGTAGTAACAAAGTTGGCAATAGTGCCGACTTCAATTTGAACAGCCTGTATATGGAGAAGAAGAGGAGGGGGATGCTCTTATTTAATTTAAATATGTATTTTCCTGTTTAATTTAATTAATTTTGCTCACTTATTTGTCTCGTCGGAGATAACATAAATCTGTTTGATATAACATAATCATCAATGGATTCAGATCAGGCAAACTAGTTGGCCATCTGATGTAACAAGCGTTTAAGAAAATGTCATTTTCTGAATTACAGGTAATTTTTCTTACTTACGTGTCTATTCATTCAATTATTTTTTGCCGATTAATGTAGTTTAATACTGATTTCAAATTCAATATTAAACAGAAGTTTCCATTCATTCTAATCCGGAGAACATGGTGGCCATTAGATTTGAAATTTGTAAAAGCCTAGTTGTGAATTCAAATATTTTTTTCAGTTTAGTCACATTCCTGTTGCTCATTTTTATTTAGGTTGAAGATTCAGTACTAACGTTAAATTGATTATAAACTATTCTCCTACAGGTTTATATTTTGATTTTTGAAAATTCCTATAAATATATTTTGTATATCAGGTCAGACGAACTAGGTGGCTATCTGATTTTAAAGGCATTTGATATCTTGGGGTTTTTAAATTAATATTTTTTCACAAATGTTTCCGTTGAGTTTAATTAAGTGTTGTTGGTCACTTGCATATTCCAGGAGCTACTTAAATATTAGTCTTGAATTGATTAAAAAAGTACCGTATCCATATGTGAACAGTTATTTGCACTTGCCTTGGTTACATCATTAAAGATTTGGTTAACTTTTGCCTGGCTGTTTGCCTTATTGTAATTTGGCCTCGACTAGGCCACAAATGAGGTAGCTACTACTAATTAATTCGGGCAATCCATACTTGTAAGTCTTCGTATCGAAATGCAATTAGCACTTCTAAAGGATAAACCGACAGTTATGGCTAACCTTTAATAATAAAAATAATTAATAAATGTTGCTCGAAATCGGCGACAGATAGCAAATTTTATAATATTTGGGTCAAGTTACACGCACATATGGCACGTTACGGCGGCCTTTTGAGGACATACAAGGCACTCGCCAGAAATGAGTCACTCATTTAACACGCAGAGAATTATTACGGACTATTGTCTTGCCATTCAAAAAAGCTTAAGGAATTTACCCCAAATTGGTCAAATTTAGGTTGCAATCAACGAGATTACAACTGCAACCAGTGGCATCCTAGATTCGATCAGGAAATGTCAACGAAAGCTTATTAATGACTCTTGCGCAGTTTTTAAAAGTCAGTGTGCACATTTGTAGAAGTTGTTTAGGTCTCTGAATAGTAATTAGTTGCAGTCAGCATTATGCAACCTACAACAACACACTATTTTAACTCTGCATAAGTAAATCTACACACTAGGTGTGTCATACAGAGTGACCTAGGAACTTGACACGTCAGTACTTGGTGTATATAGACCCCTTGAGAGGAATTTTTAAAATTAGAATAGTATTAATTTTCAATTATGTTATGGAAAAATATAGGGTGTCCTAATTAAAATTAAAAGCAGATTTATGTCACGTAATAATTTATAAGAAATGTTATTTAACTCAGTTAATAAATGTTCTGAATCATCATGTAAATCATTTCTTGTATGTGTTTAACTTCGTTTTAGAACTGTAATGCTTACAAATAATAAAAGCAACAATGCGTAACGAACTACAACTTAGCGTAGATTAAACGTTTATCTACTAGTTGCTCGTTTGTTATTTTAATTGAACATAAAAGTTTAACCGTTTGCTTTGGAAATTAATGTATCCACCTCATCCGGAGGTAAAACCGAAAAAAGTAATCAAACCGGAAAAACGGTACTTAATGCGACATATTAAAAAATTAGTAGGAACCATTAAAATGTGGATGCTAAATTACTTGGGTTCGATTCCAAAAGAAAGTGAAGTTAATTATTATTCGTATTTAAATTTCAATGGCAAAGAATGCTAGAAGCATTGATTTTAATGTATTTATTTAGGACACCGTTAGAGTTTCAGACGCTACTTGAATTCGTTGTGACTAGTATGTTGAATTGCAAAATGTTTATGCTACATCCAAACTAAATGTCTACAAACATCAGTTTAGGTGTTAATCTAGGTTATCAGTAACCTATAAGGTATAAGATTTAAAAAATAGTAGTAATTCTTAACCTAAACGTAAACATAATTTGGCAATATTTTTTTAAGTAAAGGTTGTTTTAAAATTCATCCATTAGCCCTAGTTGTTATTAATTTTGTTGGCAACATTTTCATTAGTTTATTAGCTAGCTATGTAGAATTTATGTACGTTACAGTGTCCGCTTGGGATTAGTAAATTCTTTGAGGCTTTCGAGGAAGGTGGCTTAGCGTTAAAGCGTTCGCCTTTCATTCGGGAAGTCTAAGGTTCGAACCCCCGGGGATTTTCGTGGTTTTCCTGATTCATTTAGGTAACTGCTGGGAAAGTATCATCCTAGAAATTCAATTATCCATATTTCCTGTTTTTTTCTATTCTTACATTCCCGTTAGCGGCTGAAGAGGGGCTGGGAGGCACCTTCACAGTGACTTACTTCAGCGGGTCCTTTTCTACTGAATTTAGTTGTTCTGGATTGTTAATTATTCTGTCAAATTTATCATTTTGTCTATTTGCCAAGAGTGTCATTCCTAGTTTTAAGAACTGACTACAAACTACAAAATCTTTAAACCGAATAATAAGTGTAGTAAGTGCCATAAAATGTAGTAAAGTAGTAAAAGCAGTGTATTGTTTCTGTCAATCCATTTTGAATTTTTTTTATGTTAATCGAATTCTATTTTTTAATTAAGCCTTTTTAAGTATTTAACATGTTAAAAGAGTACAGTTTGTAGTAATCTAAAATAAAATTAAAAACTTCTCTCCTTTTTACTATTGTTTTAAATATAAGGAAATGAAAAGCTAATTTTCTATTACTACAACAATCAAATGAACAAGCACTAAACAGGAAGAAGAAAACCTTCAGCATCCATTCTTCTTCTTCTTCTTCTTCTTCGTAATTCATTTTGCTCTTTAGGGCGTCAGATAGTGTTCCATTCTCCCCGTTTCTTTTACCCACTTCTTCCATTTCTTCCGGTCTCGTGCCATGGTTCCAATTTCATTTAGAGATTTTCCTTCTTATCCTTCCTTCTTCCATTATTTTCATACAGGCTTTGCTTGGTCTACCTTTTTCTTATTTTTCCTGTCTCTAACACTGTCCTTGCTATTATTTCCGGGTCCATTCTTGCTATGTGCCCATACCGGTTCAATTGTCTTTTTTTTCAGTTTCGTCAGGATAGGTTCATTCAGTGAAACTAACTCAAAGTTGTTAATATTTTGTCAACCTTTATTTATGTTTATTACACTTTTCAAGTTTTGTTATCAATGAACACTATTTAAATATTAGATTTGCAGAAGACTATATTTGTGTGTATGTATAGGTTACGGACAAAGTAGGAGATACTAGAGATAGAAGAGTAACAAAAGTATGGTAATTTATTATATTGGCCGGGCATTATTCATACTACCCGGGCACTATATATATAACGGGTTGAGAAGAAAGACTGTTTACAATGTTTGAATTTCTTAGATTGGCGGTTGGCCCACCATTATAGATAATGTTTCATAACTCCCGGGCCATGTGATATTCTATAAAATTACAAAATATTTTTCAACGATTTTAACTTATTAACTTGGTCTGAAGGTTGGTTTTTCTGAAAAATTAAGGTATTATATTTCGAATATACAAACACAGAAGCCATACATTCTGATACAGTATTTAATTTATTATAAATAAAATTTGTTTTAAATCATTGGATATAAATAAAATCTTATCTTAACATTAAATTAACAAATCTACTTAAAATAAACACAAAACTATTACATAACAGCATTGAACCAAATAGCTTTAGTTATAAATGGAATATCAAAAGCAAAATAAATTTAAAACAAATATAGATAATTTAAATTTTTAATGAATCTAGGAATTTGTTATATAATTCAACGGACAAACAGGGGCAGAAGCGGTGTTAAAGAGCGGTAATAAAAAAAACCAAAGACAAATTATTAAAAAAAAACTGTATAATAATTAACTTAAGAGTTAATAATTTATTACGTTGTGAATTAGCACGCATAATTTGTACTGACTTCAAACCAATATAGTAGTAAGTTAAAATCGTTGAAAATTATTTTTTAACTTTATAAGATTTCACATTGCCTGGAGGTCATCCAACATTATTTATAATGCTCCGTTAACGCAATTAATTTACAATTTTGCATCACTTTACCTAAACCGTCCTTATACATATATGTTACTATAGATGTAAATAAGTCGGGGATTATGCGTAATAATTGGTAATTATTTATAACCACCAGGTAAATGTAATAAATTTCTTTATAATTAAAGGAATTTATTACATTTATCAGGAAATATATATATATATATATAACACCCGGTATGTAGGTCCTCTATATCTGTAAAACTCTAAAAACGCGCAACACAGGCACAGGAGAGATCGCTACGTCTCGTAAGTGATAAAGCACTCTAAGCTGTAGTGCTAAATGTAATAAAAAGTTTTAATCCTAACCTAACCCAACCTAACCTAACCTATCTCAATTATTTATGTTGTCTCATTTTGTTCAGTGGTTTAAACTCGATATCTCTATTATATAAACTTTGTTAATTATAAAAAAAGCCTAAGGTATAAATAATTAGTTACGTGTATTTATCAAACTAACAAATATATCTTGGAAACTATGTAAAACCGGTGAGCATGAATAATTTGTAGACTTTTCTTACATTTACCAAAGCTGTTGGTGATTATGAATATTAACCGGTTATTATACCTACATATTAACCAATTTCTTACATTTACTGTAACATAAATTTTATGCCCGGGCAGTATGAATAATGCCCAGTTAACCACTTTGTTCATAACATCTACGCTGCATTTTAATAACTTCAATTAACTCAATTTCTTATTAAATTTTGGATTCAAATCCGGATTTCTCAAAGGCTACGAAAGAACGTATACAGAGTGTTCCGGGGAACTGAACTATATGCAATACTTATGGAAATAGTTTTTCAAAATTTTATCGGTTTTATACAGCTCTTCCCGTGCGTCTGCATTCGGAAGTAAATCACTGTTTCTGGAAAATTTGCAACGTATGAAACAAAAAAATTGTTCAACGCAAATCTTCGAGGATTCGCCAGTCTGTGGTTTGATACTTTTTATTCAATAATCTCTTGCTCCTTATAGACAACTTCATGCTTTTTTTTATAAATAAGGCCTATAAATAAAGGTCCCGTCATGCTTTTCATTGTAGTATTAAGTATTAAATAAGTTATTATTAATATTTATATATGTATGTAATCACTTATTGTGCTTGGAAGAATGCATGGAGAACTAGGCAAAATTGAAATTAATTGATATCGGCCTCTTAATGTCGAAACCAATCGAAAGAGCTCAAAAGCGGAAGTAAGTGAATCTGAATATATACCTATAGCAAGTCTTCAAACACCTGTTGAAACGATAAGGAGATGATTAGGAGAGTTTCAGATTGTGGAGCTGCTATATGTACTTCTGTTTCATTATAATTATTTTAAAATACGTTGATCCCGCTATACTTTCAGTATATGCAATAGCAAAATGTTCAAGGAGTTTTAATTACATTAGATATTATCTGCAAACTGTATTGAGGCCTATATTTTGGTGCGTCTGTCCAATGACGTCACGGCAACGGCATTTGCATACAAATGTTTGCAAGCATGATTGATATTTGAATTAGCAAACATTTTGATATCAATAATGTTTCCATGTAGATCGACCTTTTAAGGAAAGCAAAAATAGGTACGTCTATACATTTCTATAACATACAATCAGTTTTCTTATAATCATCAAAATTAAGATATCAGGAATGCAAGAACACTTCTGTTCTTCTATCATTGCGAAGGGGTATAACATTTTTAATCTTCTCTAGCGTTAATGGAAGTGGTAAACTAATGCTTTCTTATAAATCCACCTAAAAGATTGCCTGGTTTTATTTTTATGGAGGTCCGAAACCAACAGCTTTGTTAAAGTAACGAGTTTCTTCAACTTTTTGTTAATAATTACCTCGTATTGTTGCATACTAACCCTCCGTTCGCAGAAATAGATATACGATATTTCAAGGTGTATCGTCTATAACTTTGATATTGACAGAATAACAACCTTATGGAAAATCTAATACGGTCACTGGAAAAGTCAAATGTCCTCAGGAAAAATGTTTGAATGTATTAGTACGTAAAAATAATGTCCATACATAGATTTATGAGCACCCGGTAAGAATTAGATACTTAGTTAATTAATAAATACCGAAGAAATGCTGTCTAACCTATCATTAAAGTCTCTCAGATTTGCAGGTTTCTGTTTGTATTTTTTGTTGAAATCTCTTGCAGATTTGAACGTTTGTATCATTATTACACATTTTGAATGAAATTATGAATCATTTGCTTTTCCTTAAAATACACACCCATTGTTCTTATTACTGTATTCGGTCTAGGGTTAACTTTCTCTGATTTTCTTGGACGTTGACGTCCAGCTGTTCAACAATTTTTTTAATAGTCTTCGAAGTCATAGTCTTGCTCAACTTGTTTCTGATTCATTACTATTTTTAGGATTCTATTTCATAAAATTGGTATCGCAATCAACATTTCAACAAAACGCTTTCTACTTTAATTCTACCTAGAAGAATTAGTTAACTTTAATCCTAGTTCCCAGGTAGTTTTTTTTAAGATAAAAACAAAAAAAAAACGAATATGTAATAGTAGTTTCTGCTTTTCATTTTTCGGAAAGGAAAGTAGAACTAAGTGCAACGACGTTCCAGCTCGCTAATTGTATTGGTGACGTCAACAACCCTGTATGGGCGAGTTCCCCTACGTAATTCAATACATGTCGCATTTCTATGTGTCGTATTTGGGCAGACATTTTAAATGCAAAACAAAGCCCGCCATTGTTCTTGCTGTGAACGTTGAGCTCTGGGAAAGAAAACAGATAAGGTAGCCAACTTCCGATGCTCCTACAATCTCGCTCTCATCGTACAATGATGAATAAAAGAAACCCAACATCCGTTCCCAGATTTGATTTCGTTATTTCTCCGCGCACGTATTTAAATCGACTGTTTTTTCTTTTTAATTTCACTCAGTAGGTAAAATTGATTCATCATTGCTAAAGAGTGCGTTTACAAGCAGTTAACACTGTTTTGTGGATGGCGTCCCAACCGTTAAGGCAATTTAATTGGAATTTTCAAGCAGGCTATGAACGAAACTATAGGCTGTAATTTGCAGACGTAACAGACTTGAAAATAGTAATAATTGTAGAGTCTAGTTCAGTCATTCGTCATTACTTACTGGTTTTCACACGGGTACCTTCTAAACACCATAATTATTTGCCACGAAAACAAATTTTAATTGTTTCAAAGTTCATAGTAGCGTTAGCGCATAAGAGTTTTACGAAAATATATCGCAGAACAGTCTCCCGAAATTTAGACACATAAAATATTGAAAATGATTAAAAGCACGCGTCGGTAAGTGGAATTATTCGTTCACAAATTATAGTTTTTCAATTGATATGCATTTGAAGCTAACTTCTCAAATTGATATTATCTAGAAGCTTGCTTAAACTAGTAGGTCCCCACAGCTTGATACTACTATAACGTAGTAAACAATTCCAGAGTTAGAAAATATGCGCCAAATAATGAAATTTTGCGGTTAAATAGGTCGTTTGTAATTGTGAAATAATATTGACATTGCAGTTGAAAATTCTGACATAGTTGATAATTCCAACATTATAGTCTATACCTCAAAATGAAATTGGAATATTCTGAAATTAAAAACGAAAATTGCAAGAGTACGTCGGCAGTTTCTACATCGGATATTTCGATAATAGATTTACTAGGTCGTAGAGAACGACAATACAAATATGCAATTCAAAAATTCCGAAAATAAATTGAAAATTACCAGCAATCCTAGATAATTTCAAGAACACAATTAACATACAAATGGCAGTAAAGATTGAACCATTGGCGATTGAATTCCGAAATCAATATCAATATTCCGAAATTGGCAGCTGAAATTTCGAGACTGTAGATGGAAATTTCGAGATTAAAGTCGCCCATTTCGAGTTTTGTCGAAAATTTCAGTAGGAAATTTCTTAGACTAACATCGGAACTTCCAAGAATGTAGTCTTAAATTTCGAGATCAAAATCAGAAATTTTGAGAATCAAGTCGGAAGTTCCTAGAAGAAAGTCGAAAATACTGAAATTAAAGTTCATATTTTCAAAGTAACGTTGAAAATGCTGCAAATACGGAGAGTTTGTAGA
>JABXWE010060873.1:0-14126 GCA_014611495.1 Limonius californicus
CCAAATTTTTAAAAATACCCAGGATCTGAGAGATTGATTAATGTTTCTTAGAAAATTAAACAAAGTTTGCAAATGGTTCATTTTCAGAAAGCTGTTTTGAAAAAGGGTTGATAATTATCATTTTGTTCACATTACGATTGTAATAGTTAAGAGCTGCTGTATAACTTAATGTTTAAGTTTATATAAATAAAGGTTGTGAGTAATGGGGCATTAATACCAAATTTTTAAAAATACCCAGGATCTGAGAGATTGATTAATGTTTCTTAGAAAATTAAACAAAGTTTGCAAATGGTTCATTTTCAGAAAGCTGTTTTGAAAAAGGGTTGATAATTATCATTTTGTTCACATTACGAGTGTAATAGTTAAGAGCTGTTGTATAACTTAATGTTTAAGTTTATATAAATAAAGGTTGTAAGTAATTGGGCATTAATCCCAAATTTTTAAAAATACCCAGGATCTGAGAGATTGGTTAATGTTTCTTAGAAAATTAAACAAAGTTTGCAAATGGTTCATTTTCAGAAAGCTGTTTTGAAAAAGGGTTGATAATTATCATTTTGTTCACATTACGATTGTAATAGTTAAGAGCTGCTGTATAACTTAATGTTTAAGTTTATATAAATAAAGGTTGTGAGTAATGGGGCATTAATACCAAATTTTTAAAAATACCCAGGATCTGAGAGATTGATTAATGTTTCTTAGAAAATTAAACAAAGTTTGCAAATGGTTCATTTTCAGAAAGCTGTTTTGAAAAAGGGTTGATAATTATCATTTTGTTCACATTACGATTGTAATAGTTAAGAGCTGCTGTATAACTTAATGTTTAAGTTTATATAAATAAAGCTTGTGAGTAATGGGGCATTAATCCCAAATTTTTAAAAATACCCAGGTTCTGAGAGATTGGTCAATGTTTCTTAGAAAATTAAACAAAGTTTGCAAATGGTTCATTTTTAACAAGCTGTTTTTGAAAAAGGGTTGATAATTATCATTTTGTTCATATTACGATTGTAATAGTTAAGGGCTGTTATATAACTTAATGTTTAAGTTTATATAAATAAAGGTTCTGAGTAATGGGGCATTAATCCTACATTTTTAAAAATACCCAGGATCTGAGAGATTGCTTAATGTTTCGTAGAAAATTAAACAAAGTTTGCAAATGGTTAATTTTCAGAAAGCTGTTTTGAAAAAGGGTTGATAATTATCATTTTGTTCACATTACGAGTGTAATAGTTAAGAGCTGTTGAATAACTTAATGTTTAAGTTTATATAAATAAAGGTTGTGAGTAATGGGGCATTAATCCCAAATTTTTAAAAATACCCAGGATCTGAGAGATTGGTTAATGTTTCTTAGAAAATTAAACAAAGTTTGCAAATGGTTCATTTTCAGAAAGCTGTTTTTGAAAAAGGGTTGATAATTATCATTTTGTTCACATTACGATTGTAATAGTTAAGGGCTATTGTATAACTTAATGTTTAAGTCTATAGAAATAAAGGTATGTGAGTAATGGGGCATTAATCCCAAATTTTTAAAAATACCCAGGATCTGAGCGATTGGTTAATGTTTCTTAGAAAATTAAACAAAGGTTACAAATGGTTTATTTTCAACAAGCTGTTTTTGAAAAAGGGTTGGTAATTATCATTTTGTTCACATTACGATTGTAATAGTTAAGGGCTACTGTATAACTTAATGTTTAAGTTTATATAAATAAACGTTGTGAGTAATGGAGCATCCCAAATTCGCATTACTTCAAGGGGGTGCGGGCGTCCCTTACATACTAAACATTCATGGAACATGCACCCTAAACTTAACTAAGCGAAATGCGGCCGCCCCAGCTGAGATTCGATCGCCCAGCGGATTGACTGCATTTTCACTGTGGCCTCGAGTGGCAATGCGTTCCCGCACTAGACCACCGAGGCCCCTAAAAACTTGATATAGTGATAACTAGACAGTTTCGTGCAGTATATGCTTCACCATTTAGTAAACGTATTTAAAAATACAAAATCTATCAGTGTTTATCAAGTAATTCAAACGCATATTTTACCAGGTGCGAAAAAGTTTCAACAACCTATAGGAAGTTGATAAAGGTCGCGGAACTAATTTTCTTGTGTTCTAGATTAAAACTAAATTATCCTACGATAACTATTAAATAATTATAGTATTTTTTTTAACTGTGTGGATTAAGTACAGACACACTTATTGTTTTCTATGGTCAATGTTTACCGAAAAAAATTATTAAACGTGTCGCACAATCGACGAAGAAAATAATATTTGAACAATTTCATGTAAAGATATACAAAATGTTGTATGTCAAAGAAAAAAAGTTGTATTTGAATTTTAAACAGCGAGATCGGCAGATATCTACAATACATAACTAAAGGTCAATTATATAGTAACGCCGTCCTAGGGAGGAACACTACAGATGCACTTCGATAGGTAGAAATTTATCCCAATTATAAATATGTAAAAACATGCGGGGTTATTGCATATAAAAGAAGAATGTTGCATTTAAATTTTGAATTTCTTTTCCAGCAACAGCAACTTTTCCCCAAAAGGCGTTATATACGGATATTAATAGTACATGATATAAGATAGTTTCATAGTACACAATACATAACAAAATAACAACTATATAGTAACGCCGTCCTAGGGAGGAATACTATAGGTGAACTAGCATAAGTAGAAATTTATCCCAATATCAAATATGTAAAAACATTTACATTAAAATTTAGAACTTTTCTAACAACAACAACTTTTTATCAGAAGGTGTTATAGACGGATATTGATAGTACATGATAAAAGATAGTTTCATAGTTTCGGTTTTCTAGTAATGAGAGGAATACTCTCAATTAATTATTTATTAGTTAATTATCTCAATTCCAAATATGTAAAAATATACAAACTGTTGCATTGAAAAGAAGAAAGTTGCATTTGAAATTTGAACTTTTTTCCTACAGTAGATAAGAAAATATTAACTATATCAAGGCTGTCCAACTGATGACCCGCGAGCCGCATGTGGCCCCCGTATCTGTTGTTGGCGGCCCTCAAGTGTTTCGCAAAAATCAACATTTGCAAATTGTTTACTACCTTACTTCATTGAAATTCATACTTATATTTTAATAACAATAATAGGCAATTTCAACAAGTATTTATTTTTATTTTAGCTTTATACGTATTTCGACATACAATATGTCATTATCAAAAGCATTTAATGTAGTAAACATTTGTAGTAGCTAGGGTAACAGCACACTGGATCTTGGTTTTGGGCTTGGCTCAGGTCTTCTATTCCAAAACTTCCAATAGCGGGGAATTTATGAGCTTGCTCATTCCTTAAAGGTATGTTTGTAAATTTGAAAGGCTTCGAATATATCCAATTTTCGTTTATCATCACAGAAGTGTAAACATGTTATTATATTATATGATGTCAATGCATGATTGTGTTCTAATAAGTGTTTAGCGTAATTAGATTTTCCTGGGTGTTTATATTTGTATGAGCGTATGAGTTCTTTGTATCTGGTATCAAAATTTCTAATTGTTTGACCTATGTATACATAATTACAATGATAAACGTAAATTGGATATACTCGAAGCTTTTCAAATTCACAAACACACTTTAACAAACACACCTTTAATGAGTAAGCAAATTGAGCTCATAAATTACCCGTTATTGGAAGTTTTGGAATAGAAGACTTGAGCCAAGCCCAAAACCAAGATCCAGTGTGCTGTTACCCTAGCTATTACAAATGTTTACTACATTAAATGCTTTTGATAATGGCATATTGTATGTCGACATACGTATAAAGCTAAAATAAAAATAAATACTTGTTGAAATTGCCTATTATTGTTATTAAAATATCAACGTTTGCAGCTCCCCAAGATTTGATAAATTGTGAATTCTGAGTGATTTTGAAAACGTATCTCTATTATTAAGTTCATCAAGAACCGCCACAGAAGTAGTCTCGCAAACTTTTTTCTCCTGTGTTGTGTGATTAGCAACAACCGAAATTGGTGTGGATATTTCTGAACCTGTACATGCTGCAGAGCGTCCCTAGTCGTCACACTGAACACTCCTTCAGTTTTAATGTAATATGTCTTGCATTTGAATTGGTGTTTTATATTCCATTTAAAATTTGACCATCTTTTCCACAGTAGATAAAAAAATATCAACTGTATAGTAACGCTCTTCTAGGAAGAAATACTGTAGATGCGCTACTAAACTTAGAAATGTATTCCAATTGCAAATATGCATTTAAAAGAACAAAAGTTGAATTTAAAATTTGACCTTCTTTTCCACAGTAGATAATAAAATATCAACTATGTAGTAACGCTCTTCTAGGAAGAAATATGGTAGATGTGCTACTAAACTTAGAAATATATTCCAATTTCAAATATGCATTTAAAAGAAGAAAGTTGCATTTAAAATTTGAACTTCTTTCCTACAGTAGATGATAAAATATCAACTATATAGTGACGCTCTTCTAGGAAGAAATATGGCAGATGGGCTATCAAACTTAGAAATGTATTCCAATTGCAAATATGCCTTTAAAAGAAGAAAGTTGCATTTAAAATTTGAACTTTTTTTTCACAATAGATAATAATGTATCAACTATATAGTAACGCCCTTCTAGGAAGAAATACGGTAAATGCGTTTCTAAACTTACAAATGTATTCCAATTTCAAATACGCATTTAGAAGAAGAAAGTTATTTAAAATTTGAACTTCTTTTCCACAGTAGATAAGAAACCATCAACCATATAGTAACGTCCTTCTAGCAAGAAATGCGGTAGATGCGCTACCAAACTTAGGAATATATTCCAATTTTAAATATGAATTAAAAAAGAGAAAGTTGCATTTATGTAGTAACGCACTTCTAGGAAGAAATAATGTACCTGCGCCACCAAACTTGAAATGTATTGCATTTTCAAATATACATTTAGAAGAAGAAAGCTGCATTTACGTTTTCTACTTCTTGTCAAATAGCTGGATTGAGGGTTATCCAAAGTACATAATAAATTATCAATTATATAGTAGCATCTTCCCGGGAACGAATATTGCCGATGCACTGCCATACATAGAATTGGATCCTAATTTCAGATAGTAGAAATATACAAACTGTTCCATGTAAACTAGGAAAGTTTTGTTTAAATTCTGAACACCTTCTCTAACAGTACGATATCCACAGTACATAATAAAGTAACAACTCTACAGTAACACCTTTCTAGGAAGGAATACTGCAGATGCACTGCCATACGTAAAATTTTATTGCAATTTCAAATATGTAAAAACAAAAAATACATAAAAAATAAGAAAGTTGCGGTTAATGTTTGAATATCTTCGCAAACAGCTGGATCGATGAATATCAACTATACATAATAAAATCACTACTATAAAGTAACGCCGTCTTAGGAAGGAAAACTGCAAATGCACTATCATACGTAGAATGTTTTCCCAATACCAAAATGTAAAAATATATAACGTGTTGTAATTACAAGAAAAAGTTGCGATTGAATTCTCATCAAAACGCGGTATCTACCGATACTGACAGCACATGATCAAAAAGAAGCCATATTATCGCCTTGTTGCTGAGGAATACTACATGTATACTTCCTTAAGTAGAATGTAATCCCAATTCCAAATGTGTACAAATATTTTAACTGTTTGCATTTAAAATTTGAACTTTTTTTCCACGGTAAATAATCCAATAACAACTACACAGCGACGCCCTCCTAAGGAAAAAAAGGAAAATCAACGTAAGTTCATTCCCCACAAGAGGGCGAGCCGCTATAGGGGTCAGTCGGGGTCCACACCGGAACCCTAAACCTCTCTTCAGCAAGTAATGGGAATGTAAGGATAGGAAAGACCAGGAAAATTGGATAATGGAATTTCGTGGCGGATGCTGTCCTAGAATTACCTATATGACCCAGGAAAACCACAAAAAACCTGAGCCAGGACAGATGGCCCGGGGTTTCGAACCCAAGACCTCCCGAATGGAAGATAAATGCCCTACTGCTAAGCCACCTTCCTCGGTGCTTCCTAGGGAGGAATACCGCAGAAGCACTACTACAGGCAGATATTTATCCCAATTCAAAGTGTGTTCAAATATACGGTCTGCTGTGTTTAAAAGAAGAAAGTTGCATTTAAATTTTTAATTACTTGAAATATATAGCAACGCCTTTTTGGGAAAAAAATCCTGCAAATGTACTGCTATACGCAGAATTTTTAAATATGTATAAATATACAGATTATTAGTAGTTAAAATAAGAAGCTTTCATTTGAAAAATAAAATTTCCTTCAAGAAGCTGTTCGGGTAATACTGACCGCGCACTGGTGGTCATTTCCCGTGCAACAAGAAATGTTAAAAAATTGCTACTACCATCACATCATCGAATTTTATGTGTATGTTATTTATTATACATTTTTAACAAATTGTGAAAAAGGGGGTGGTCCTCTTGTAGTTGACTTCCGGTCTGAGGTTTAAATACTCCTTATTAGTATTTGGATCTACTCTTCAACAACAAGTTGGTGGAACGAAGAAGTTAAACAGCTGAAATGCAATTTACATTAACACATTAATATTTATAAATAACATGCAAATTTTCATATGCGTGTATTTGCTTACCTTTTAGCCTAAAAAAGTGTCGGTGAACGTAAGAACATGAGCCGGTTAAGTACAGAAAATTAGAAATGATAACCGTAATTTGCGTAGCGGTACAAGGCGAATTATTTTTCGATGTTATTAAAACTGTTTCAGTTGAACAAAAAGCGGGAGACGGTTGAACTGTAAGGTGAAGGTAGGACCCACAGTTATTTTTAAATGCAGTTATGATTGTATGCAAAGCAATCTTGTATTTACAGTTGTGGAGAACGCAACAGCGCCTTGTACCGCTACATGAGTTTACTTTCATCCAATAACGGTCTCTCCATAGAGGTAACAGGATTACTCAACTCTAACACTTTTCTTCTAACTGTACTTTGAAATTACAAGAGAACAAGACATATTTTTTGTTGCTTACTGGTCCGGTAATGCTGTGCTTGGAACCGCATATATGGAAACGATCTCCAAGATTAATACCAGGATGTAACTAAGAAGGAAACATTATTGCCAGTTAATTGTAGCCATTTTGATTTTCCTGATTAACTCCTTAGATAAATTCCATTAAAATCTTTACTGACTATTAGAAGACTCAAGAACTCTGCTTAGGTTCTTTGTTCAATGTTTTAAAAGCACTTTTTACCATAAAAAAACCCGGTAGTTGTGATTACCATCTTCTTGAAAACCTCCTGGATCACATAAAAAATATTTCCGTCAATAAATAGGTTATCTTTTGAACCAATTATGAACTTACATTCTTGTTCCTGCCTACACATGAATATGTTACCCATTTTTTGTGCCCACCTTTTTAAAATATCGGTTTTCTTGTGTAATAAGATCACATTTGTTAAGGTCGATGACCAAAATGTAGACTACATTTTTAAGCTCCGTTATTCGGTATTTTAAAGGCAGCCAAATGTTTCTTCTATTGGAAAACCACCGCAGTCGAACACTGTGAGGTTGGTCGACTGTAAGGCCGATGCAGTGTAAGTTTTTAACGGGACTCTTCGAGCTGAAAAGAAAATGGGTTCCATTTCAATCGAAACTTTAGACAACGTTAGAGTGAGGTTTACAATAACGAGCTACTTAAGCATTCAACTGATAAGAAGCCTCCGAGGAACATAAATACGTGTTGAATCACTAATTCATCTTTGTATTTGGGAATAAAGATTAGCTTTCTCTTCAATACCAGAAATTTAATATATTTTCCCACGAAAAGCGGACATTCATGTGGTTTTGTCAGGGCTATTATATCAGTGGGCGAACTCGAAGGTCGTTGGCTAATCCAGCATCGAAGTCTCCAAACTTTTCCGCGTTCACAAACCCTAACTGTTCTTTAACTCAGAAATATTTATTGGTACCCATATTTCAATTAGTTCACCTGAAAAAATGGGTAGCCAGAAAGACTTATTGCTTACTCCTTTTAATTTTAACGATGCCGCATCTAAAATGAGCAACCCCAGAACAAAATAAAATTGTAGGGCATAAGATACTAGGAAACTAACAGTAGATGCGCCAGGAAGTAGAAGATTCTCTTCAATATTCAACAAAAAAAGGTCAGGCATGGAAGAACTAACCCTCATTTTTTGTCAGACTTACGGTATTCGGCTGTGTTGCATCCCTGAAGCCCAAATCTTCGATCTACAGTTACGTGTCAGGTGGTCTATGTAAAATTATGGAAAGAACATCAAAAGAATAACTGGAACTAATAGAAATATTTTATTGGAAGGTTCTGGACTAGCTGTAATAGCTGGGAGAAATGGTGTTGTGTTTGTATGCGCTTGTTTGAAACAGGAAAATTCCACTAGGAACTTAAATAATAAATTGGCAGGCTTTCATGTTAGGTTTTGGGTCAGAAAATTCTGATTATAAAAAGACAAATTAAACGAGCAATAAAATAAAGGATATGTCATTCGTTTCGAAAGAAATGTTAAAAAGAAATTCGTGTCTTCTGCTAGTTGCCATTAATATCTAATCGAATAGGTTAGCTGTTAATACAACAAATTCTGTAAAAAAGCAGGTCTCCGATGACTTTCCAATAGCTTATAATTATAACCATCAGTATCATACCAGAAACCGTTAAAATTCTTTATGAAGATTTATTTTCGCACAGCAAAAAGCTGCAGTTATAAATTTTGATTAATCAGCTACGTTTTTACTCTTAGCCATTATGGAAATATTTCGTCAAATATTAAAAAAAACTTCTGTTAGTAGAAAAATTGCAAACAGTTGACACACGTTTTATTTAGTAAATGTTTGTTTTGAGTTAGTTTCTCGTAGCATTTTAATTGTTATATATCGGTTTTGAATCACTAAGTAGGATACGTGTTTGTGTGTATATACAGGGTGATTGAAAAGGTGTGGTCCAAACTTAAGGGTGTGATGTGGGATGCTACACGAAGCAAACAGTGCTAATAAAGCCATGTCTTATTTCCAACCGTTATCTAGTTACAGAGGATTTCTTCGTTTTTATCATTGTTTTGTTAAATCAAGTCATAAAAGGAAATACGTCAAACAAATGCTAATTTGTTATGACAGAAAGTGTTTCAAGCTTGAATCATTGTTGTTTTCTAAGTATGGTAATGATGAAGCCTTGTTCTGGACGTGAATATGCAGAAATGCATTTTGTATATGGCTATTACAGCGGGAGTGCTCGTGCTGCTGTGGTAGAATATCGGAGAAGGTATCCTCACTGGCAACAGCCTGACCACCGAAATTTGTGTGAAACAGGTATGGTTAGACCACCTCATCATGTTGGAAGAAATAACATCGACAATAATGCTGACATTATTGACGCAGTCCAGCAACACCCATCGACGAGTACTAGAAGAATTTCTAGGCAATTAGGTATTACCCAATCGACAGTTTGGCGTACAGTAAAAGAAACAGCTTATATACAGCATGTACAAAATCTACATGATGGTGATAATTTGAGGCGCCTACAGTTTTGTCAATGGTTGGTAGACGCAAGCAATCCAGAATTTTTAAGTTAAATTCTCTGGACGCATGAATAGCCGTTTACACGGAATGATATTAACAACTGGCATAATATGCATCACTGGGATTTCGAAAACCCTCATTCTACATTCACAACTGCTTTTCAACTTCGCTTCAGCTTCGTTTCGGCCGGTATTGTAGGCAATCATGATATCGGACCTTATGAATTACCACATCGGTTTAATGGTGCCATGAATTTAGACTTCTTATATAAAACCTTGCCGCAACTATTAGAAGATGTGCTTCTTCATGTGCTAAGAGTAATGTGGTACCAGCATGCGCAATTTACGACAGGTTAGAGATGGGCTAAATCATAACTTCCCACAACGCTGGATTGGAAGAGGAAATCCAGCAGCATGGCCGGCTCGTTCGCCTGATATAGCTCCCCTAGATTTTTACTCGTGGGGTGCATTAAAGGAAAAAGTTTATGTAACAGAAATTCAAAACAGGGATGGCTTAATTAATAGAATAAATGAAGCTGTTGCGGATGTTCGAAGGATATTTCTTGTAATTGTATATGTTGTTTATTAAAAATATCAATGTTATTACAACTAGAAAACAATTGTGAATCGGACAAGAGCTTATTGGTATTTTTTTACTTATTTGAACATCACCAATTACTCTTTAACGCTTGGACCACACCTTTTGAATCGCCCTGTATATGTCCGTATGTAGTCATCGATATTTCGTAAACTGCTAATTCGATTTTGAGGATTCCAAATTTTGAAAAAATTCGACAAAAGGGAAATCGAAAGTTATCCTATTTTTGGTAGCATCTTTTTTCAAACGCTAATCTGTACATCTATACCGGGTGACCACAAGATGAGGTAACAGCATGTAATTTTTTTGTTTTCAAACCTATTATTTTGAAATTTTATTTTAAAATATAACCTCTAAATGCGTAACCTTAAGCATTTTTAACATTAATTTTAACTGATATTAACGTTTTGTTTTTAAATACAGCTACTCCGTTTCTTAAGAAAAAGAACTTTTCAATTTTAAAGCGGCCATAACTTGGTTTTTTAATTCCCATGCTTCACATTTTTTCATTGTCATTTTATTTGTTTTAATTTAAAAAAAACTAATAATTAGTGTATGGATAACGGCTGTTAAAAATGGCAAACGTTTTTGCAATTATATTTTTTCTTGCTACTTTAAAAATAATCAGGTCTAATCAGATCTATTATTGATATTAAATTAAAGCAAACAAATGACAATTTAAAAAATTCAATAAAAATTATGTAAGGGAGAGAAAAAAATCAGTTACGGCCGTTTAAAAATAGAAAACTTATTTTTTCTAAATATCTTTTTTCCACAATGAAGTCTTTAAACAAATTAATAAAAAACACTTAAAACTAATTTTTTTCCCAGACAACTTAAAAATAATTAATTACGAATATCATAAATTCATTTTCGGCCATTTAAAATTGAAATATCATTGTGTAACATGAAAATGAGTTGCAAATGTTACGACGAATAAGATTATCACACGAAACGGAGGTAGTTGTATTTCAAAATTAGTAGATATTCGTTCCTGCCAAATCGGAAGTAAAAACTAATGTTGAAAAATGCCTAAAGTTGCGCATTGGAGGTTATATCTTAACTTAAAATTTCAAAATAATAGATTTAAAATCAAATAAGTTACATGCTGTTACCTCATCTCGTGGTCACCCGGCAAAAGCCCTTAATACAAATTCAAGGATTCTGCCTGAACTCTGTAGCTTTAAAACTATTGATATGTTTTTTTGAAAATTTGAATTTAAAAGTCGTTTATACAAATATCCTGCATTTTCATTCAACTGACTTAAACTTAACTTAAGTTGTTCCCTGTTAAAAGTGTTTGTCGCAACCCGGCATACATATAGCACGGCAACCAAAAACTTGAATGTGCAACTCTTATATATCAAGCCATAATTAGACAGGGGTTAATGAATGTTTGCGCAGTTTGGGGTGCTACTTCAGAAACAAATATGAAGATCCAGTCATTTTAATCTAAATTATTAAGAATCAACAGTTGCACGACGAATTGCAAATACCAACCATCCTTCAATATGTGAAGAAAATCAGTAGAAACCATCGTCTGATGCTACCGAACTGTGCTTTCCTGTTGAGCATAACTTGTTAATTTTTCGTGAATACACATGTTTAGGCTCATAAAATGTAATAATTTTTTTGCATATCTCGCAAATAGTACAACTTAACGGCATGTGCCATATGTTCGTGCATATTTTGTCTTTTAAAGGCAGGAAAATGCATATTCCAGCAAAAAAAATAAAAAATAAAATATCAAATAATATATATAATTTTTGAAAATGAATGTTCTATAATATCTTACTGGGAAATAACTTAATATTTCCTAAATATCCGACAACAGAAAGTTCAGGTTCAGTTCAGTAAACGCATATTTAGCCTATAGGTCAAAGATGGTATGAGTTGGGTAGGTACTTAGGTATTCAGTGGACATTTCTTGGAAAATAGTACGTATTTGGGAATTTTGCTGATTTTTAGGGGTTAGGGGTTGGTTGCTGCTAGTATCAACCCGAGATTTGTGAAAATTTGTAAAGTTGGTAGTTTAAAAACCGATTTAATTACGAAGGGGTTGAAGTCGCCCGCATGCTTTAAATATGATGGAAGTGTTGTGTTTTGTACCGTTTGCACGAAAGAAAAAGTACCCCATTATTTTAATGTAATAAAATATTCCCTCTGTTTAAACATTGGCAACCCAGAACATCCCTTAATGTCAAATTAAATTCCAACTTGTTATTTGATATTATCATCAGTCATGGGATTTAAGAATTAAACTAGAGATTTAATTAATGTAAAATTTAAGCAACTTTAATGACGATTTGTGTAAAATGATGATTTCGTGCAACATTCCATTAAATAATTCGGACGTTCCAAAATTTAAACAAATCTTGGAAAAATATAAAAAGAAAAAGTCGTTTCCCGGATAACAGCTTCCAGAACGCACATTCCAAAATTATACGAAGAAAATCTTCAAACAATTAGGAACGCTATTTCGAGTAATTATATTTGGTTTAGTGTTGACCAAACCACCGATGCCAAGGGAAGATATATTGCGAATTTTATTGTTGGTGTCTTGATCGGAAATCCTTCTTCCAGCTTTTTAGTTGCTTTTAAACAACTCGAAAAAACCAACCATTTGACAATTTCACATTTCGTCAATGAAACCTTTTCATTATTATATTTGCCAAATCAAATACCATCAGAAAGAATTTTATGCATGGTAACTGACGGTGCGGCATACATGGTGAAAGCTGGTCAAAACCTACAAATTTTTTTCCTGATATAATTCAAGTGACCTGTTTGGCTCATTCAAGGAATATAGTAGCCGAAACAATTAGAGGCGAGTTCCTTTGGTGAATAAACTAATGAATAACGGGAAGAAGGTATTCCTGAAATCACCAGTTCGAGTCGAAATTTACAAAAAACGGTTTAAGGATGTCCTCTTACCTCCACAGACAATTCTTACCAGATGGGAAACCAGTGCAGGCTCGCGGTTGAAAAAATAGGTGAATTGCTATTATAATAACCCTAATAATAACAAATAGAAAAAATATATATAACATTTTACATCTTTCCATAATGAGTTTTAATCTCTATCGGACTTCTTGATATTAATAAAGCAAAAGTTCTTTGAAATTTCCACGATTTGCTGAGTCACTGCTTTCGTCGTGTCCGCGAAACTCTAATTCTGGCTTGCTTAAATACAAAACTGTGCCGATAACTGTTTGGGAGAAAAGTCTATTTAGTCGAACATTTTCATCAAATTGTGCTTTAAAAAGTTTCACGTTTTCTTTTAAAGCATCGCCTATGGTGTTTTAATTTTTCTCAAAATTCTTTAAATTCAATGCACATATTAAATGATCTTTAGAGTCGGCATGTTTATAAAACGCCCTTGTAATATTTAACAAATCTGCAAATCACTACCTGTTCCAGTCAGACTATTTTGTACAAAAGAGCAAGCAAGGCCAACAAAATAATTTTGTAGTATTGGGCTGCTACGTAACTATTTGTATTCGGTGAACCAAGAAATTTTAAATTTAGGATTACATGATTTTCCACTACCTTTTAAGTCTCTTTTCGCGGAAATTGTCAAACCAACTGTAGGTCGCCCTTGATTTAAAACGTCTTTTTATCTTCTTCCTTCCAATGCCTGAATGGCGTCTCTAACAAGCTGCACACTGTGTCATTAATAGGCTTCATAGTTCTCCTGGTAATTATCTACGTATAAAAGTAAACTTTCCAAAACAGAAGCACACACGATACGAGTACAAGCGCTCAACACAATCAACAATAGTAATAGTTACCAATAAACTATAATTCATAATTCAAGGCGAACGAATTCTAGATAGTGACGTAGGCGTTACCATGGCAACGGAGGTATATGTGCAGAGTTAAAATACGTTTGAGGCCGACTCTTCACTACAATTGCTCGAGTGTTGTAGGTAAGGTTTTTTATGGTAGACGCTCGGCAGACTGCATTTAAAATTTAAATTTTTGTTTGTTTTCACTAAGCTT
>JABXWE010060877.1:0-14608 GCA_014611495.1 Limonius californicus
CTTCAAGGGGGTGCGGGCGTCCCTTACATACTAAACATTCATGCAACATGCACCCTAAACTTAACTAAGCAAATGCGGTCGCCCCAGTCGGGATTCGATCGCCCCAACGGAACGACTGCTTTTACTGTGACCTCGAGTGGCCAATGCGTTCTCGCACTCGACCACCGCGGTCCCTAAATTAAGGAGTTTAGAAATTACTTCGTTTAAAGATGATTCTGAATTCTGCAGAAGTGTATTGAAACGCAAACTAGAAGAGTTACAGTTAGGAGGATCTCAAGAAGATTATAATGAAACAACAGAAAGTCACGTAAATTACGAAAAAGAAAATTCCTATCATGAGGAATTTTTTGATTGTTTTAAAATAAATAATACGCGTGTACAAACATCTACATTGCAGTGTACAAACTACTTTGAGGATCCCGATAACAGTTACATTCAATTAAATAAGTATCCGATAACAAAAGAAATTTTCCTTAAATGTAATTTTACACTGCCTTCTTCTGCCCCCGTCGAAAGAATATTTAGTAAGGGTGGACAAATTGTAACCCCTCGTAGAAATAGGTTAAATGACGAAATTTTCGAAACGTTGTTAATTTTAAAAGAAAATAAGATAAAATTCGATAATTACAATTATGTAACTTTATAGTTAATAAAGTAACTTTTGATGTAGTGTAGCGTATTATTATTGTATTATAACTTGTAAGTAGTATAAGTTTGTAATAAAGTTTTGTTCCCGTTAACTATATATTTTATTTTCTTATGTTACTGTCCAAGTATCCAGTGGCACTGTCCATATCTCTGGAATTTCTAAAAATTAAAAGAACACCCCTGACACGGTCGAAATGCGAAAGGATCTATAAAGGATCTAGATACTTTGTTAAGGATCTTGGATCTAGATCTAGATCTATTTTTAGGTTTGGATCTTCGATCTGGATCTAGATCATATTTTTTAAATATATCTGGATCTGTCTCTAGATCCGTAATTAGAGGATCTTACCGAACACTGGTCGTTATTGTTAGCTTATTGCAACGTATCTAGTTCGGTCCACGTCACTGACGTGGCGCACTAACCCTGGAGGACCGACGGTTTTAGGTACTCTCCGAGGTACCATGCGGGTAGCAGCGTTAGATCGAAGATTTAGGTCACCCATCCAAGTAGGCACCGCGCGGATCGTTCCCTATACTTCTGTATCTCATCATTGATTCTAGGAATACCAAGACCACGGCGTATAACGTCATTCGGCACATACCATGGGGCGTTTACCATGGATCTCAATGTTTTATCTTGAAAGCGTCTTAGGATTTCTATGTTAGAAATACTTGTTGTTCCCCACAGTTATATTCTGTAAGCCTAGGCTTGAGAATAGCTTTGTAAAACAATAATTTACTCTCCATAGATAGTCGCGATTGGCGTCCTAGCAGCCAAAACCTTTTTCGAAGCATTTCCCCCTACGGTCTTCATTTCGTCCAAATGTTCTTTCTGCAATTTAATCACCTATCAAGATGGATTCGTAAATATTTGGCGTTTTCTGCCTGTGGGACCTGTTGATTATTCAGCAAAACTGGTGGGCAAGTATCTCGTCTTATGTCGAAGGTCACATGTATTATGATACGCAACTTTTTAAACCATAATTGTAGTATATTCAAATGGGTTTGAAGATTTTGTGATTCCACGCGCGAGTCGGGATGCGATACAAGTTAGCAAAAGTTGCAGGCACTGTTCTTCTGATGGTAGGCAGATCAGCTGTATATAGGAGGTATAATATTGGGCCCTACACACTACTCTGAGGGACATCAGAGTTGCTACGAAATAAAGTTGTTTGAAAATCACCAAACTTGACGAAGAAATTCCTGTCAGCAAGATATAATTTGATAGTAGTCTGGAGGTAAATCGTTCCACACCGTATCAATGGCTTTAGAAACATCTAAGAATACGGCCGCACAGTACCTCTTCCCTTCAAAGCCTTTGTCAATTTTCTCTACGTCTACAACTCTACGAAGTTGTTCGATGGTAGCGAGTTGTCTGCTAATACTAAACTGGTGGTCTGGTATTCATGTGTTGTCCTCTAGTATAGGGGTTAATCTGACTAGACTATTTTTTCAAAGACCATGGATAATACAGGTAGCAAACTGAGATTCTGTTGAATTTCATTATCCTCTGTATTAGAAATTTCGAAGGGAAGAGGCTGAAATAGTTCAGTCAGGTAATTTACAAAGGCCAGGACTTTTTCTTGATCTGTTCGGGCACAGTTTCAATCGCCAGTTTGTCAGTGATATTTTATGTTGTTGCGGTTGCTTTAGCCTCTTGTTCGCTTTTCACAAGTATGCGGTGATTTCTGTGGGCGACAAATATTGTAAATAATTTTGTATAGACTGGTTTTTAATGTCAGAAAGAGGCCTTTTGCAGCAGTTGCTTGATTTAGTCGTCGCTTCTTCTCTGTGTGTCTTGTTACTTGCCGTCTTTCCCAGAGCCTACGCTTTATAACAATTTTCTGTTTTACTACTATAGCACAGGTTGTGTTTGTAATGTACTGTACATATTCTGGAGTAGCCTCCTAAGTTGTTTCTTGAATAGTTTGATTACGTCGTTCTCTGCTACAACGAGTTCATCTTCCGTTTTTAAAGAGGTGTCCAGTTCCACTGGTTCATCTATTATTTCTTTATACGGGGCCTAGTTTGTGTGTGTATTACTTAGAGCAGAAGCTTTTACGCTGGTTACCACATGCGTACGGTTATTATAATCGGTGAGTAGTCAGCTGATAGATCTAGGCGGGACTCAGCTTTTAGGCAGTTTAATTTGATGCCTTTTACTACGCACACTCGAGTAAGTCAGCCAGTTTATTTCAAACTATAGGTTAATATACTAGTTCCCTAGTCGAAATATGTTGTAAACCAATGCTATCAGTTGCTTTCAACAATTATCTGTCTTTGGCCGTGGTCAGTCTGGAACCCCACGTAATAACTTGAAGATGCAGTTTTCTATATTCAGGAAGTTCGTAGTGTTTGATTGAGCTTTTAACAATCACTGACGTACTAACATGTCCTGTGCCATCTAGATGTTGTGTGGTGTATACTATATATCCTGGTATTTTTATATAGCTTCTATCTGTAAAGTGTGACTCCGATATGAGCATGATGTACCTATTGGTTTGTAAAAAATAAAATACGTTGTCACAACCTGAGCATGTTCGAGGCGCTTCTTGCGCTGTATTCTGGGATGGAACTCTAAGCGGAATCCTTCTGAATGGAGGAAATATTCTTTGTTGGTGCTTCTTACAACAAAATTCATACACAAATAAAGTAAAAACAAATCAATATAATCGTTTTAAAAAAATCTAAAGAATTAAATTTTTCATAAAAATAGAAAATTGCAGAGCAGCTCTTATAGTTCGCCGGATGATTGCCGTTATAGGTGATGCATTTAACTTAGTTACTTTTCTCCTTCTTTCGACACTGGGATGTTGTGTGTTCGCGAGTGCATTTAATACATCTTGGATTCCTGTTGCAGAAATTATTGGTGTGGCCAAATCTCTGGCTCATTGGGGCAATATTTCAGATGTTGGGAACTGGTGGCCATGTATGTTCAGTTCTTCCTGTATTTTATCTAAGTTGGTGCTCGAGTGTAGGTTTTTGATGAGTGCCCTGAAGTGCGCTTCTGTTTTCTCTGATAACCGTGACAATTTGTATATTTGTCTGGTAAGGCCCTAATTATAATAGTCTGAAGTTTCTGGAAGGATTTTAACTTCGTCGTGGTGGAGGTTTAGGATCCGTTTCTGTAGAATCCAATTTTTTATTTCCATCTTCTTCTTGATTGTTATTGTCCAATGGTGCGTAACGTAGAGTGTTTAGCCAATAGTTCGAGGTTTTTGTTTGTTTATTTTGCTGAAGTTTTTTTTCGTTGTTTTCTGTACGAACACGTTTCCTATTTTGGACTACTTTCCATCCTGATTCTTGAATTGTATGTGGTTTTTGTAACTACTAGTGAATGACGCCATTTGGATAAGATGAATTTGAGACCATTGAATTGTTCAAAGATTTAAGAGATAGAATTTACAGGAAGTTGTGTAAATACCTTGTTTTCCGTCTGTTGTTGCTGATATTATTGATATTGATAACATGTCGGACCATATTGTCATCATCATCATCATCTGACATGGAGCCGACTCGAGGGTCAATCCTGGACTACGCCAGGCCCAATGAATTTTGCCTCAACCTCGACTGTTAACGTATCTTTTATTGGCCCATTGTTTCGTTTTAACTACTTCTTGCCTCCCATCGTATATCCCTAATATACTCTGCCTTACTGTTAATTGTGAAATATTCTGAATTTTGCCTCAACCTCGACTGTTAAGTTATCTTTTGTTGGCCCATTGTTTCGTTTTAACTACTCAAAATAGTACCAAACGCGAGTTTTGCGGTCTCCAACCTGACCCACCCGGATCTACGCTTAAATTAGTTAAGTTAGATTAGCTGAAAGTGAATTACAAGAGATTAAAGGAGATTATAGTTTCAGATCGTTTTCCCTTTACTTGTAGAAGTTACAGACACCGAAACCTAGATTTGCCCTAATTGGCCTACCCGGATCTACGCACTGAAATGAATTGTAGTATCTTAAATGACATTGAAATAATTATAAATATATATAAATATCCCTGATATACTCTACTTTGCAACTGAATGTGAGATATTGTTTGTTGACGCCCTATCAGCTTTCCAGCCCGTCAGTAAAATAGTAAACGCGACTTTTTTTTCCCCATTAGGAGTGGGTCCCTTGATTGAAGTCACGCTTGACTGACTGTGCAGCCGAGAAATGTTTTCCTGGCAGTTGGCCCCAATTGGAAATATTAGCCTCGGGTGAACTTTAATGGCCGTATAACAAGAATTTCAGTTTTTGGTTGCGATGGCTTGCTATGTCGTCTACCTGCGTCTTACCCTCGACGCTTTTAGCCGGAATGCGTCCTTAGAAGCCTATCCGCTTGTACCGTTTTGCATTCATTTGCTACGCAAGGCCTCCGTTATAATTTCTATTTACAAATTTGTATATATAATGATATTTTAGTTTATTAACTAGTAATACTACCAGCGACCACAAGAGCCTACAAAAGAATACGCAAGCTTCACTTATCTTTTACTGCGGTGCCTGCGTTTCCCGGTTTCCCCTCCGTCCTGTTGTTTCTTTGTCGGTCGCGTATCTTTCACCTTTGATCGATCTTCAGGTAGCTCCGCTAGAGTTCCTCCCACCTTTCGTCCCAGGTTCGTACACACACGCACTTGAATTGCACACACTGGAAAGTCATAGGTTGCACCCAAAATATTTCTAAAAGGCTCGCTAAGCAATTCTGCTCGAGAGCGCCCAATACACGTCCGTACTCGCGAGCGGTACCCACGCAAGTTAAAACTCGTCGGATCATATTGTGGTTGATAACTTTTGGTCTACTTGGATAGGTCAAAACTGTTGACTAGTGAATATTGTTGTAACAGGAGAATAATAATTGGATATATCGACCTTAAGATTAAAATTAAAATTCTGAATTCACTGGTGCAATTTACAATAAGAAGCAACTTTTTAAAGAACAGTTTCTTGACCCGCACTTAATTTTGCGGCATGGCACCAGGTGCACCCAAACACAACCGTATGCTTCGAGAATCAGACGACATACTTTTCCCATAAAAACGAAAATGTAAATATTACTAAAATTATGATAAAAGACAAAAGAGAAGAATCTGACGAGATCGCCTCCTACAATATGCAATAATGCTTATACATGAAGAAATTTCGGCTTCCCCTATATTTTCATTTTGACAGGTCATTTTGTTTCTGAAATATACCTAATGTACTAAAGGATGTTTGGTTTACTCGATCCCGTTTGACATTAGGATGCTGTAGTTAAGCTGTGTCCTTTTACTTTCAGGACGACCTGTATTATAGGAAATAATAGCAAAATAGCTTGAACACTTGGATTGCCGGAACTATTTTCTTTTGTAAGAAAACTCCTAATATATTTATTTTTACGTTAACTTATCTGGTTAAAAATACAATCTAATCATACATTAAACAAAATTTAACTAGCAATTTGAACGTCAAACCCACGTTCATCTGCTTATCACACAGAGGGATACCTCTTACCAAACACACTTTATTTATATTTTGCCTACATTAGCCGACTAGTTATAAATTGTAGGAGAGGTTTACTTATCAGGGTTGTGTCGACGAGATTGTAACTAAACTAACTCCTTAACTGTATTAATATGCAATTAAACTTCTCCTCACGTAATATCTATGAAGAGTGACCACACAATTTCCTTAGTGTGTATAAAGCACCAGCGACAAGGATACAGCTAAAATAACAACTTCCAATCACAATGACTGACCATACAACTTTAATAATGAGGTGTATAATATTAGGCACAATAAATTAGGCGCATTACTTTTTTTCTACGCAGCAAGAGATAGAAACGACGAAAGAAAAGAAGCAGAGTAGACAGATCATTACAACATTCATAACATATTACTTTCTAAATAAAATTGTCATTAACTGTATTGATAAGCTCTCCTTTTTTTGTAATGTAGCTGGTGTCAATAAATATTATTAAAAACCTAAGTGTACCACTGAAAAGTACTTACGCGTACATCAATGAATAAACAGTTCAGTAACTAGGACAGATTGCACCAATGTGTCGCTTAGGAAATTGCAAGAAAACTGACTACATGACTTTGTTAGTTTCATATTGGTCTTGACACGACTTAATTAATTGTACAGAAACTACATGTGCCTAGGCCCTTGACCCATGTAGTTTCTAATTGCAATTATCACCCTATACTCTAAGATGATAATTCCAATTAAATCATATCAAGAAGAGTTAGTATAATAAAGTATGTAAAGTTATTGGACTTCCATCGTTGACTTCGCGAAGAACTTATCTCCAGAGGTATTCCTCAGCCAAGTTACTTTAGTTAGTTGAAGTACTTACTGAATATGGCAACTTAGTTGCCGAAATGCGTATTTAGGCATTCTGAATACCGTGGTAGTAAGGGGTTTTTCAAAATTTATTTACTTAAACGATCGTCATGCACTGATAATCTTTTCATAATACAGCAGTTAACGGAAAAAAGACGAAGGCGAAGAGACTCACCTAGCTTTTATTGATCTAGAAAAAGCCTACGACACAATACCTCTTAGAAAACTGGAAAGCACTAGAGGAATTTGGCATTGATAGACGAATTATAAACATGATCAGAATTTTGTATGAAGTAACGAAGCATATGTAAAACAGAATGGAAAGCTGTCATGTGCCCTATATCCTTCTAAAGGCCTGAGGCAGGAATGTAGTTTATCACCCTTCCTCTTCAATATCTATATCGAATGTGATCTGGAGGACTGGAAAAGGAGTTGTCATGGTATGTGCATACCCATTGATGAACACGCTACATTTACTTTTAGTTTTGCCGACGACTAAGTGGTTATTGCCTTTCGAAATGGAGTTTATGCTCCGCTTATGCAGGCCGAAAAAAAATGTAATACACAGAATTGAGAGAAGAAATCTCACATGGTTCGGTCACCTACTTAGGATGGATGACAACAGATGACCTCAAAGAATGTTTAAATGACCTCCCCCCGGGAGAGGGGAATGCCTCGAAGATCCTGGAATGAAGGAATGCGATAAACAAGGGAATCCGGGGGTTTGGAAGAAGAAGATGCCTTAAACAGGGAAACAGGGCGGTTAAGGACGGGAAAGCGGCACTTGGCCGTATAATACCGATATATATATGTATATACATATCGTCCCCAATCAATCCTATTATGTAAAATCAATTCTTGCAAGCAAATTAATAAACTAGTTTTGTGCTGATAAGAACATTTTAAAAGATATTTACTTAATCCTCAAGACCTATCTAGGTACTCTTCTGAGTGCAAGCCATGCGGGATGTTGAGTTATTCTCTTGGTGTTTTTTCAGCTTATGTTCCACCTTCTTCTATATTGAGTTAATGTTATCTTCCGACCTTACGTTTCTCTTTTTTGTCAACACCACTGTCCATGTGTTTCTTGGTCTTGCTTTTTCGTTAAACTGGCTTTGTAAATCTGACCTGTACAACAATATCAGAAGAGCAACTTTTTTATATTATAAATAAGCTCCGACCAATACAAAAAAACGATGGAAAGAACAATGTTAGGTATTACTCTACAAGATCGAAAAACAAACGATTGGATACATAGAATAGCAAAACTGATGACTGAATATGAACAACGAAAACTGGACAAAACGAGTCATCCAACAAAAACCGTGGAATGACAGATCAATTGGACGGCCACAAGCTACATGGAAATACGACATCATGAAGGCAGTAAGATCAAGATGGATAAATAAAGCACAAGGTCAGGAATATTGGAAAATTCAGAGGTAAGCCTTTGTTTAAAAATATATAGCATATCTCCGTCTATTCTTCCATCATGCGATATTACCGTCCCTGGCATGTAAAGTTATTTATTTGTTTCAACAATTCTCCTTTGAAGTTAATTGAATGTTTTGTGTCGTTCCTGCTTTTAGTAGTTGGTTTGACTTTTGTTGATTTTCATGTTTACGTTTTCTGAGAGCTTTGGTAGCGTTAAGGCTATATTGACCGTACAGCATTCCCCAGTTTCCTGCTTCATAGGACATCACTTTTTTGTGTTTATAATAGCTTCGCCTAATACGAGTGAGAACTTAATGAACTTAAAATCTATCCTTGCCTGATCCCTTTAGTGGTCTTAAACGTTCCTGATTTTACATGGTGCGTTTTTACAAAATTGTTGTGTCTTTATGTAGGCTTGCACACTTTAAAATCTATTGGTACCTGTTGAAGAGTATCTGATGATGTCTTGAACGCACGCTACTTCTTTATGCACCAAGATCACTCGTACCAAGTACCCCATGGATACCAAGAAGTAGCAGACACAATCGGTCGTTCTCGGTACTTGAAGCGCTCAGTCTCTATCAGGAGTTATTCCTACGATGGCAAATTATGTTTCGTCATGTTTGAAAAGCGTCTCCTTGCACGAAAACACAGAGTTTTGGACGCCTTCTCCTTTTGCTGAAGTACGGCGTGTTCTCCAGCAGAATGAGTGATGGGTGACACGTGCAGTTGCAATCCGCAGGGTTGTTTGTTCAGTTCTCCCGGAGGATCTGCCTAGTTTTTTGAATTCTCACAAACTTCGTTGTGTTTCGGGTGAATCGTCGAGGATTTCATCGGTGAGGTCGATCGGCTTATGGAATAGTTCTTGTTCTGGTCTATGCATAGAACTTCTTAAGCAGTTCCGAAAACCGGGAACTGTTCGTATTCCATGCGTTTGGGCCACCTGAATCCGTATTGCTGCCTGCATCACAGTTTATCAATCCTTCCGTGCTCGTCTGCAGAGGTCTCTGCTAGGTGGCAAGTGTTTCTGGTAGTCTTCTACGTACACCATACGGAGGAAAAATTATAAATCTGGTGAGCATTTTATTTCAATTAGGGACTAAAATTGAAGCACTTCTAATTCAGCTTCTTCCTGGTTGTCACGATTTAGTTATATCAGCATATACAATGTAGATTTGCCTTTTTTCTAATTACCTTTTTGCTGATCTGTCTTATTGTAGAAATGGTCTCTTAGACTATTCTGTTTGGTTTAATAAATCTGTACTACTAGTCTTGTACTGTTTCCTCTACGTGTACCTTATTCTTTTCTCCATTACTCTTTTGCCACTGCAATACACATGGTAATTCCTCTCTAGTTCTGATATCTTTGTGTGTTGCTTTTTTAACATTTCGACTGATTTAAGCTTTTGGTGTTTTTTTCGTTCTGGTTACTTTGTTAAGAATGCTTTCGAATAATTCTACTATTTCTTCTGATTTTATTTTTAACATTTCTGCTATTATTTGGTCATGCTCGGGTGCTTCTACTGCTTTTGTCTTTTAAATTGCTTTCTTTAGTTCCTCTTCTGTGTGTTCGCCTTCTTACTGATGCGCATAAGCGTGATCTCCATCTAAAGCTAATTTTATGTTATCTTCGGATCCTTTATTCGTCCATTTCCATTCCTTCTAATAGATTTTGTAGAATTACTGTTTTGCGTCTCTTCCTCAGCTTTATTAATACTAATAAGAGTTGCTGTTTTGCTACTTCTCGTTTTTATCATCATACCACGGAGCAGATTTTAATCTTGCTTGTATCCCCTTTTAATTTTATTCGCCAAAGTTCAATTAATGCCTTTTTCTCCTTTGGTTAATCTTATTACGAGTTCCGTTTTGTATTCATCATGTTTTCTGTATTTAGGTATTTTCGCCATTTTTTCGTTTTATTACCATTTTTGCCTGTTTAACCACCAGAGTATTACTTTTATATCTCTGTTTGATATTTTACCACTTATATTATGTTTTTACTAGTGATTTTGTTAGTATTACTGATAGAACCTTAACTCTTAAGTCGGGAGGACAAATAATTGTCGCACTACCCGGTGGGTGGTGTATTTTTTATACCAAATTTTCTCGGGATTTCTCCATAAAGTAATCAAATATTAGATTTTATTGTTCTTTATTTTAATATCAATTTATTTAAAGAAAACAGTATGAAATTGAGTAGAATAACATACAATTATAACTAAGTACGAAGCAATTTACCAACATGAGCAAAAATTTTAAAACTTTACAGGGGTTTGCTTATATATTGTCGGATGTCACATTTCGATTAGTACTGCTATTGGTTTCATTAATCACAAAATTGATTGTATAATAGTAAACATGTTACGTGGTATACCTACCACAACCCCAATAACTCTCTGGTACTCACCGAAAAGATAGTGACTACCAACACGCTCACCTGGTACACTGAATTAATGATACATACCTGACGCCTTGCCACTCCGGCTATAATGCTCTTCCCGCAGAAGCGGATTCATCATTTCGATCTAGGATCATAAAATATACTCCCAACTTACTAAGGTTTAAGATAGCGTCATTTATTTCATAGCTAAGCTTACAAAAATTATTTTCTTAGAGGCGTCGCATGACGTCCACTCCCCACCTGCCCGCCACCACTTATCGGTTACTCAAGTTGCCCGATCTGTCGAGAGGTTGCCTGCTGTAGAATATTTAACAACAAATGTAATAACAATAATGTAACATAAAAGAGCATCACAAATAGACATATTTGCCTCTGCGCAACTTAACCAAAATGATAGCGATATTTATACTTTTTAAATATTGGTAATTCAGACAACTTTTACTACGTCGTTCATGACGTAACCGCAAGTTTAGAGTGAACTCCGTATATAAATATTATAAAATTTAATAAACACATTCCGGAGAGTATTTTCCGCTCGCAAATATTAATTAAGGGAATATTTAATATTAAGATTTTACATCATAATACCAGAGTTCGCAAACGTTACTGACTTGTACGCTACAATTCTGCAAAGGAGCAACATTTGCTTTACTTCAACTTGCATTATTTACGTTGCTCGAATTTGAAAGAGGGTCAGAAGTTCAAGATTTGAATTAAAGAGAATAAATATGCAAACTCTTAATTTAAAATAAGTTAACCAAATCGCGGAAAAGCGAAAATGTGATAACAAATTAAAAGAAATATATTTTCCTAATTTCCCACTAACAAACTCATGGTAACTAATCAAAACTCAAAGTTCTGCTTGTACAAACTGATTAATTTAATTGCAATATTAACTATTTCTTTAAATTTTAAGAAATTATATTTAAAACAGAAAATATTAGAGACTTCAGAGCAATCCAAGCAAATTTTACTTTGTTTTTGTATTCATAAGAGCACTCATTTAAAGCGGCTCGGAATAAATAATTGTTTTACAACTTAGGCATGAGAATCACGATCTGAAATTTAAAAATGTCATCTTTAATTAAAATTTGTGAAGCATATCTTTCTACGCTTCTTCTTCGTCTGCTCCGGAGCAGAAATTCAATAATCCTCTGCAACAACTTAAGAATATTAAACAAATGATATTAATCTTGGATTGAGGTGATCCATTTCTCGTGGAACAATTAGCCCAAATTGTTAAAGCGAAGCTGAAAAATGCGATTAGGGCCTACAATCTAATCGCGCTCGAAACAAACGTACTTTAAGAAGAACACTTTGTCGAAGCAGCCGTTATTCTAATGCCGCTAAGTAGAGGAGTAGAGTCCAAAAAGCGTGGAGACGAGAGCTATATCTACAAGTTTAAGAAACGCTTTCAGGGGATCGATCAGAAAATATTAACCCGAAGATGTAACGGGTTATTTGCGCGAAAATGTGGTAGAAAACTAAAAAAGGCTAGCTAGTGAAATAATCATCGTAATACCACCATAGCTATTAAACAGTTATACGAGTTATTAGAACTCTAATTGATTATCAATTCATAATTAATGAAAAATCTAATTTATTATTCTATGTAATTACAGAAATAGGCTATGATAATAAAAAAGATATATTTTGTATTAAACAAACGATACATTCTTACTTAAAAAATCAATACTTACGCTAGTATGGTGGTGCTGTCTAACAGTCCTACTTAACAGAATCGAAATGGCGAAAGTTTCGAGTATATAAAAGTATCGAAATATCAAAAATTGAAGCTGTGAACGTCTTAAAAGCGTCATATCAGAAGTATAGAAATACCAAATCATGGAAGGTTGATATATCAAGCCATTCAAACTATTAAGCTGCAAAAGTATCAGAAGTGTAGTCTATTTCAAACTATACCGTTATCTGCTTTAAGAAGTACTTGTAGAACAAGGATTTACAAGCTACTTGTATTTCGGTTTAAAGCACCAGCCGCATTCTGATCAATGTGCATATTGGGAAGAGACAACCTAGGAGTTGTGACTAAAGCAGGAAGCGTAAATTCTCTGTTTTTAGTTCATTACCTGTTTAGTTGAACTATTCTTATTTACGTTAAACCTAGTGAAATATACAGTGCTTCCCGAAAGTAACGGATAAATTCTATAAAATCGTTGAGAAAAATATTTCAAAAAAATGCTTGGACACGTCGATTTTTATTTTTTATTTTTATCTTTTAAATTATTATGTAGAGATGTAATTTACAACCCCCCACCCTTCAACCTTAAAGCGCTAGCATCTTCAACTTTAAAAATTCAAATAGCAAGGTACCCCTTCTGATACCTCATCTGATAGCTTTATTTATGTTGAATACAATAAAAGTTTTTCAACATCGGTTGATAAATAACTGAGGTATTTGCCAAAATGTATTCAAATGAAAGTGCAGGTTCTAGCAATGAGTGATCAAAACAATTGAAAATTGTTAATAATTGAACGTCAAACAAAATTTATTGACATTACTTCGTGCAGTGTGTGTTAATTCTCTAACGATTAAAGAAATAAGATACCAAAATTGAGATTTGCTGAAGGCGAAAGAATCGAAGACATAAAGAAAGCTATCAGATGAGATATCAGAAGGGGTACTTTGCTATTTGAATTTTTAAAGTTGAAGTTGCTAGCGCTTAGGGGTTGGGGGTTGGGGGGCTGAAAATTACATCTCTAAATGATAATTTAAAAATAAAAATCGACGTGTCCGGGCATTTTTTTGAAATATTTTTCTCAACGATTTTATAGAATTTATCCGTTACTTACGGGAAGCACTGTATATTAAAGTTAGCTTCCTTAATTATTTTGCAGGAGTAATAGGTTACTTTTCAGAGACTGAATTAGATCGTTGTCTTATCGCCTGTCTAAATGACATAATTTGTAACTCAATGAGTAAACAAGGCAAACCAGTTGTTGATGAACTTCTGGACGAAGTAGATATTTATTTCTACTATTTTTAAAATTGTGGATACCGTGGACTGATAGCGAACATTTAATTCGACAAAAAATATATCTAGTGTACCAGGAAAACTGCTTGCTTACGATAAAATTTTTAAATGAAAGATTTAAAAATGATTATGCTGCAATAAAGCGTTCGGAAAGTACATTGCTAAGAATTATTAAACGCATGGTATTTAAACATAATACTATAAACAAGCGTCAAATTATCATGGAATCAAGCAGATTACAAGCAACTTTCAAATGAAATTCCTAAAGCCGAGTCTGTTATTTTACCTGCATTTACAACTTCTTTAAGTGTTAATCGGGGATTACCAAGCCTTCCTCGGTAAGGCAATAACGATAGAACTTGAAAGAAACTATCAAAGTATTGAAAATGTTATCGTATCTAAGGTATAGCAATCAAATTACAACATGCCAAACATGTTCTGTTTTTATGAGTAATATACGTATACGGTTAAACAGCTAATAGAAACAACTACTAATTTATTTATTTCGCTCCTTTAAATATCCCAATACTTTGATACTACTACTTTGAAATTATTCATGTATAGGCATACATGAATAATTTCAATTTTATAAAGTATAAAGGTATGATACTTTGTATAGTCCGATACTTGAATACTATTTTTGTATAATATTTTCTATAGTCTATTACTTCGATTTTTTATACTTACGGGCTTTACATACCTTATTACTTGTATACTGTGATATTTTAAATACTTGAATACATTTGATGCTCAAATACTACGATATTTTACATAGTTCGCTGCTGATATTTTAGATAATTGAATACATTCGCTAATACACT
>JABXWE010060888.1:0-13360 GCA_014611495.1 Limonius californicus
TTGATATTTGTTTAACGCAAAAGATGCTCTCTAGCTTGACAAATGTAGATATGACATCAGAAAAGCAATTTGAGGACGAAAATATTTCCACGGATATTTCTCATTCATTTGTACTACCCCATTATTTAGATGAAGAAATACTAGATGAAGAAACTGAGGAACTGAAAACAAATTTTGAAGTGAAAGAAAGGGTGAATAAGGAATCACTGAAATATATAGCTGGCTACGTTGCCTACAAATTCAAAAATAAATATAATCTTGGAATTCCGACTAGTCAACTAAATACCAACAAGGTGCCTGAATGGCTAGATTTTATTTCAAAGGGTTTTTTACAAAATCCAAGTGATATTTTATTTGAAGCAGCAATTAAGCTTGATGCTGAATTTCATAGCATGCATGGAAATTATCTATCTAACGAGGAAAACATTTTTCGGAAATTAGCTGAAAGAACTATTTCGAAATTGGGAACTAGTTCTATTCCATTTGAAGTTATTCTTTGCTTAAGCAGAACACGCACGTATATCAGATTGCGAGACCTTAACCGGAAGATTAGTTTTGAAAACTGCAAAAAAAAACTAGATAAGAAGATTTCGAAGTTTACTAATTTTAAAAAGTAATTCTTTACCATTTATAAACTAAATTTAAAAATGGACCATCATTTCACCAATTTTTTTATATTCTTTTATTTGAAAGTTTAGATCAAACTGAGGATGATAATAAATATTTTAAGTAATATACTACTTGTTAATAATGATGTTATAATTTGTTTTCTAATAAAGCACTAATACAAAATAATATTATAGTATTAATTCAAAATATAATAATTACTTACTTTTATTATAATAGTAGGTTTTTGAATTTTATATTACCTAATTATAGATGTTAAGACTAATTTATAATAATAAAGAGTCAAATAAGACCCATTTTAATTATATTATAACTTATTAACATTATAATAATCCTAGAAATGGTAAAACAGGTGGACAACATTGCGAATTCGAAATTTCTGATTCCAAGCTGACGTCACATAGCGCGAGAAGGATAGAGCTAACATGCGCGTAGGCATACCGGTATAAGTGTATCGTGATCATGGAAGGTAAAATAGAGGGAAAAAGAGGTATTGCAAGAAAAAATATTCGTGACTGAAGAATATTAGAGACTGGACTGGTTTAAATCCGCATCCGCTCTTTAGAGCTGCACAAGACCGGCAGGAACTTGCCGTGATTGTTGCCAACCTTCATTGAAAGGTGGCTGCATTCGAAAAAGAAGTTTTCTTAAAAAAATAAGACTTCAAAAAGAATGCGCCTATTATAAATCTGAGATTTTATAAAAGTAAACTAACTATTTCAGGATTTCTCATAAATATGCACTTTCAGCTCTTATCAAATATTCCTACAGCCTTTGCCGCTTCCCACATTTCGACCACCAAACCTCATTGTTTCTCCAATCGCTCTATCTCCTATTACTCTATCTGTTGTTGTTTGTGTAACTCCATTTATCCATGTCTGCGCGGGTCTTCCCCTTCCTCTTCTATTCTGCGGTGTATACATTATTGCTGTTTTTGGCCACCATTCCTCTCCCATCCTCATTAGGTACATGTCCGTACCATAGTAGTTGTCTCTGTAAAATCAAATATACCTTCTACAAATCTGTATAGATATTACTCTATAGGTCTTATTTCATCTTCTGACATAAATTAGATTAAGTTGCTATATAAATGTACATCCATTTTGAGATTTTTTATATGCATCTGGGTGTGACTAACTAACTTTATCATATTTGGTATACCTACACGTAGTATCAGCTTTTTATACAATATATACTAAGGCAAAAATTAGCAGCAATTAATACCGATAGTTTATTTGTACCACACTGTAGCCAGTTATGAAACGTAAGTTTATTACTGAGATTCGGAAACCATACAAAATTCCATACAATAGAAACAAAAAATATCTGATATTTCGTGCTGGCAAAATAATAAGACAAATTGTTTGGCATTCTGAAGGAATTCTTTTAATTGATTACCTGCAACCAAGTTACAATCGCTGATGATATGGGAACTGTGTGAAAATATTGAAGAGAGAGGTCGCCGGAGTCTGGCTGTTTCATGACAACTCCTACTCATACAAGTAAGTCCATAGTTGCAGCCACCGCCATGTCAGCCCACCTTACAGTCCTGACCTAGTTCCGAGGAATTCATACCTATTTGAAAATTAGAAACTCCAATTGAATTGGGAAAGATTTCTGGCCCATCCTAAAATACCACTCCAACAATAGAAATATCATGTTTTGTAAAATCTTGACTTCTGAAATCTCGCTACAAAATAGTGTTAATGAAAAACACGTTAAAAATATAAATTGATTCGTTGTTGTGTTGTTTCCCCAGCCTAGTTAGGTGTAAAACATTTGGAACTCCCTTCGTAATAGCAAAACTGCTTGGAATTTTTGAAACTTCTTAAATATACGTAACAACATTTAAATATTCTAGTTTTACAAAACTGTCAAATCTACAACCCAAACGAGAAAATAATATTGAAACTCTGCTTTCCGGCAAGTAAATCAACAATTGATACAAAACTTCTTGCTGAAATGGTGCTTTGTAAAACTTCCCATCACTAATTTGTATTGCTCAAACATTAATGTGGTGTGAATTTCTAAACAACACATCATTCATTTACAAGTAACGGTTACCCATTTCATCATTGTAAATTTTGCAAAGCTATTACAATATCCCCACGGTACTCCCAGTTAACATTTCCAATACCAATTTTTCGTTGAATTTATAAATATGCGAAACGAGGTTCACTTACGTTCGATTTGACTTGCATACGGTTTTCCTCAAATTCGCACAACTATTTAATTATTCAGAATATTTTGTTGGGAAAAGCTACCCAGAAGCATAAAAATGCCTATCATAGATTGAATAAAACTTTATTGTTCGAAATCTATATTATATTCCGAAAAAAGCCTACCATGAACTGAATATTTAAAGAAAAAGTTTACTTTTGCTATTAAGGTTTATAAATATTTCTTCCTACGTATTGCTATTTAGCGTTTTTATTACTTCGTCTTTTAATTGGCATTTTTACATCGAGCAATTAAATTGGAAAACGATCGCTCCCACTGCTTACTGTAGTTTAAATAGTTAAAAAAGTTACAATATACCTGCATTACACGAAATTAGTCTCCCTATACATATATGGGGTGTCCAAAATAAGCATGATAATTCAAAAATGGCAAGATTCGAGTAAATGACACAACAATGTGGAGTACCTTTAGACCCACCGCTCTGCAAAATAGCCTTGGTTATGGTTTGATTGAAAAATTATTGTTCTAACATACTTACAGCACTTTTCTGCAAGAATCCCAAACATAGTTTTTATAATTATAGTTGAAATGCGGGTTCCCATGACGTTCTTCGACAGAAAGTTTTTCTTTTCCATGCTTTATTTCGATAACTAGCATAAATATGCATAAACATATAATAGGTATTATGTTCGTAGATGCTTTATAAAAAACGAACAAAAAATTGTTATTTGTGTTGCTGAGAAACATTCAGAATATCACACATATGTCAGTGATATTTACACCACGGCACTTGACTAAAATGAAATTACAGTGGCTTTCCAACCTGAACATAATAAATTACAAAAAAGTGTCTGTAGCAATTTCAAATCCATAATAATAGCTGAAGTTACATAAAGTCATCAGAATTTTACAAACAGAGACATAAGCAAACTGCAGCTATCTAGAACTAATTCGGATTTATACACTCCTACTTGTAGCAAATCAACGGAAACGAATTTCAAACAAGATTTCTATAGCCAATTTAAAGAGATTTATAGATCCTCATAGATATCTCTTATCGATATTTAAACTAAATTATTAAATCGAATTTTGATAAATAGTATTATACAATTGTAAAAGTGAGCCGTTCTTATTTGTGGCATATAATATGTGACTACCACATTGAAATACTAGAAGCTTCTAAACAATTTTAAGTTTACCAAAATTTGGTTCCCGATTTCTAGGCAAACGCAGACAATAAATTGCTTTACTGATAAACTCAATAGAGGTTTAATATTTGCCTAAATGGGAAATGCGTTCACTAATCAATGGTGCCTACAGATGGTTTTTACGGATTAAATTCACATAAAGATAGTTTTAACGACATTTTGTTACTTTACTGTGAGAAGGGAAATATGGACAGCTAATACGCGGAACAGGTAATAAAGATGACAATTTCTATGGTAGTTCAACAGAAATCATAGAGTAGTTAGTGGATGTTTTGTAACCTCGAGAACTGTTTATAAGAATGCATCGAATTCTTCAAGGGTAATTGAATATACAAATTGCCCCATATAAAGTGATATTCGTGATTCTGTATTCTACTGGCGACAAAATAGTAATGGGGAAGAACATAAATCTCAAGAAAATTTGGTGTAATCATCATACCTACTTGAAAAAGTGCACTAGAATTTGCGAAATCTTAAGAGGAGTATGAAAGAAATAAGCACCATAGTTCGATTTTAGTTACAGATCTCTATAGCGAATTATCAAATATCATTTAAAACGTTATCCTTGCATAGTGTAAATAGTACATAAAACTGAACAAAACGGTCCTCCAAATCGAATAAGGTACGTAACACAATAGCTAAGAAAAAAAGGATCACCAATAAACTCTTTTCCTCCTAAGCGGATTTGTAACCAATCGAAACTTTCGAATACCGTCTTAATACTTCCACACGTGTGGTATAACAGTTGAATAGGGTTTTATGTATACCAACCTGCAACCAACATTTGCGAAGAACCACTAACAAGACAAAAACAACCTTATGATGACAAGAAGAGCCTTTGGAAATAAATAGGGACTAAAACCAAAAATGGTCCATTGGCTTTACACAACGGTGATAAGACCGACAATAACCTATGGTTCACTAGTATGGTGGTCCAAAGTAAATCAAAAACAAACAGTAAACCAGCTTCTTAGTGTTAGTTTGGCTTGTCTCTGTATAACTGGAGCATTCAGAAGCACTCCAACAGCAGCACTAGAAGCTCTCCTGCAACTTCCTCCTCTAGATATAATAATGAAGGACGAAGCACGCATGGGTACGTATCGCCTAAACTGCACGGGTAATTGGAGAAGCACCCAACACACAAGGGGACACTCCAAAATGGTAAATGTGGTATCTGACCCAAATTAAAAATGGGGACGGACTACATATTAACAAAATACTCTTTTCACAAACCCTTCGAAGTACGGATAAACCGTGAAGAATGGGATCAAGGGGAATCAGCAGACTTGCATAAAAGCTTAGTATAGAGTATACAAACCGTTCACGTACGAGCGACGGAACCGGAGCTGGTGTATACGGCAGTAAACCAAGATATAGTACCTCCATATCTCTGGGCCAAACTGCCACAATATTCCAAGTTGAAACCTATGCAATTTTAGAAGCCATAGAAGAGAACCTAAGAAGGGGCTACAAACAAAACCGTCCTTATTATCTCTGACAGTCAGACAGCTTTGAAAGCACTGAATTCAAACCAGATTAAGTAAAAACTTGTCTGAAACTGTCTCAAACTCTAACAAGGTAAACATTTTGTGGGTGCCAGGTCACAGAGGCATAGAAGGAAATCAAAACGCAGATAAACTGGCAAAACTAAAATCTGAAACACCGTTCGCAGGGTCTGAACCTGTTGTCGGTCTAACTAAGCGAACAGTGAGAGAAACAGTTAAAGAATGGATCGTAACCAAACATCCTCAAGACTGGAGACTCTCACGTGACAAAGACAAAGCAAAGTTATGATGGGCAACCACCTCAAGCTTACTAAAACAGTGCTACAACTCAGTAGGACTGAAACTGGAGTAGTGACAGAACTCCTAACGTGACACGGGCACTTCAGACAACACCTCCACAACATAGGGCTATTTATATGCAGGCTGTGTGACGAGGAAGAGGAAACAGCCTCCCACATAATATTCCAATGCGAAGCTTTAGCTCGTAGAATATATGAAATCTTTGAGGGTACTAATCCCAGCGGGATACAACCGCAAGCCAGTCTGATCAACAAACTACTAGACCTGATAAAGGGGACGGATCTACTTGACTGCGACTAGCGACAGAAGGGGATGCACAACAGGCCCAAGACACCGCAGTGTCAAATGGCAGTAACAACCATCCCCGTATAAACAATCTACAATCTACAACCGCAAGCAAAATTGTTTAGTATTTCCTGGTACCCAATTTAGAAATTTTATGTTCAAATATATCAATTAACTCATAAATACGTTACACCTTTTGTCCAACTTGTAGATAATTCCTAACCTTGAAGTTTGTTGACGTTTTAAACGTCAAAGCAGATACAAACAAAACATGTCGAAAAAAACTAAATTCTACTGACGCTACTTTGATACTCATAGGATGTAATAAACACACAAAATTACAATTTCAATTGATTCGCCAGACGAGTGTGTGCACAGTTGAGATTTATATAACCACGGCGACATAATAATATATACAAACAAAAATAAGTACATTTTACAAAAAACATATGATTCCTCAACCAATGGGAAAGCGGAATCAAATTAACACAAATTAACGAAAATTTAAATATTTAAATAACTGTTTGAAAATATCATTTACATCAAAACTGAAATAATAGCCATATTTTTTATTTAAAAAGAAATGTTTTGATACCTTACACGGCGATCAATTATTTTTTTAACAGAATGTATATTAATTTGAAATATAAAATACCTTAAATTAATAATATTACAACTAATGATTATCAAAATCATATTAAATTGCACTTCGCGCCTATATACAAATATTATTCACAAAATAAACATACAATCGGAATATCCATTTTCCTCCAAAATTACATGTTAGTTGACAGTTGTCGAACATAACACACAAATCTCATATTATATTTTTCAGGTGAAAAACTCACAGTCAAGTTTGATAAATACCTCTAATGCCTTCATGCGATTATTACGACTACGAACAAGCAGAACGAAACAGAGAATTCAAAAGCTAGACACCAGATCAACCCAAACAAAATCAACGTAGATGACAAACACTAATTTAACATGAGCTTTACTTGCTTTCAACAACTTATTTATCAGGTTTACCGCTTAAAATAGCTTCAAGTTGGGTCTGGGATATTTCTACGCCGCCGGTTCTTCGCCGCCAGTTCATCACCGTCGTTTCTACGCCAGTATGTTTCTACGCCGGCCGATTCTACACCGGCAAATTATAAAAATAATAAATTAAAATAAAATGAAACACATTTTACACTTACTGAACAAATTTATTTCAATTATTTATTATTATGAACTAAATAGTAACTTACTAACCTAACCTAACCTAACCTAACCTAATAACCAAAAATAACACCCTGCTGTTTGTTTTTATATTTAACTGTAAATTGCCAATACCATTCTGTTTCTCTAAAATTTTATGTAAAGTGTAGGTATGTAGGATTACAGAATTATATTTTTGACGTAGAAAAGGCCGGTGTACAAACGGCCGGTGTAGAATCGGCCGGCGTAGAAACGTCCCATTCCCCTACAAGTTATCTAAATTAGCTAATTTTCTATTAGATTATCTAATTCAAGGTTCATTTCTTTTCTATATCACGTGTTCTAAATTTTTTTATATTATCTTTTATATAACATAACATGTGTTATGTTTTGTGTATTTTCTGATATTCAAATACAAAAATTTGTTGCCGTCTATACAGTTGTTTTAGTCGCAAAAGTATATAGCCATGTATAGTCCAAAATAAAGATATCTAACCTAACGATTATGTCCATTTTATTATTGCATTTTAACGGATTACTTAGAGAACTCAAAATTAGCTAAAATTTGCGTTATCTATTGTCACCATAGCTATGTTAATACGCAACCTTTCAACTGGCGCCGTTTTAAACTATTAAAAAATAAATAATATAAATAAAATGCGTCTAGGACGTTAACACTTGGATTACCGTCTAAAACAAACAAACTTTTGGACTACAGCATATTCCATTAAAACACAAAAAGTTGAAAGTAGTCAAAGCAATGCTCATACATAAGTAAAGCACAGCAGATATCCCATGAAAAACCAGATAATAAAACTATCTATATAACAATCTATTTGGCGTTCCATAAAACTTTACATCAGTCAGAGGAATGCAAAACTACAAAAACATACAGAGTGTTCTATTGCAGTAGAAAACATTATTAAACATTTATAAGTACCAGTCTTACATATCCACACACGTTATTTAATAATAAAAAAATACTACCGGGCAAAGTCATAGACATAGGGCATGAGATCAGCTATAATTGGTTGAAGCCCAGTAAATTTATTAATATAAATTAGGAGAGCAATTTGGTGAAGGTAACCTAATATCAAGTTTTACATTTTTCTGTATACAAACACCAATAATAGCCAATACATTACAACTCGGTTGTAAGATAATCGGCGCGACCTGTTTAACATTTATTTTACAACCGAGGTTATCTTATAGGCAAGGTTTAAATAATATTCTGTTTAAAATACGAATCCTCACGCTTTATCACTTACCGTAATATAGATAATACGTGACTATATATACAGGGTGTATCATAAATAGGTACAAATATTAACTCCGATGGTAGATTACAAAATATACAAACTAGAAAAAACATTTCTTTGGCAATGGAACCCTTAAGATATGAGAAAATAATAATTGAAAATTTTACACAAAATTGTTTGAGTACCGCAAGATAATAACAAAATTTTGAGTTCAAAGACATGTTATGCAAAGGAGAGTAAGATAGAAGTGCAAAAAAATTCTAATCACCTGCCACAAACCAATACTATTAGGTAGGACAGTAATTTCTATTCAGTCTGTTGTTATCACAAGCCAGACAAGTTCTTACATGTTTACCACTTTGGATTTACTTTACAATTAGGTAATAACCTTCTACAGCTTAAATGAATTTTCTATGTATCATCAGCAGTTCTCAAACAAAATTTTATTTTGTTTCTTAATTCAAAAAAATAAACTTAATAATTTTTGAAAAACGAATAGTACCATTGAATTCTACTTAAGCCAATCTATTACTGGTTTAAATATTTGTACCTATTTCTGATACACCCTGTATATATTGTATTTTGCTGCAAATTAGTGAAAACTCCAACAGCAACGTATGAAATGTTGAAAAGTGTATACGGCAATAAATATAGATTTGCACATATGTATAAGCAAATGCAAATTTTTACAATTTTGTATTTTGATTTGTGAAAAATGAATAGTACTATTGAATTCTACTTGAGCCAATCTATTACTGATTTAAATATTTGTACCAATTTCCTGTATACTGTCATAATATATATTATAAACTTATAACTGTATCTATAATAATTTACCTTCCGTTTTAAAAAAATCGGTCCATTTTTGTTGTTTATTTATATTTACCCAAAATGTATTTTTAATATAAATTTCTATGTCTAATATATGGTACCACAGGTAATGAGGGTAATGGGTTCTTATATCGATCTATCTTACAAAGAAAGTTGTTAACATTCTGAGCAATAGGAAATCCCATGCACTTATCTCCTGAAACAGGCAGATTTTATCTAATAAACGAGGTTCCATTGTCTTAATAGCGTGGTTGAATTACATGTATACTATAGAAAGTTGGGAGGTACCGAAACAAAATTACCTTGTAACCGAGATAATCTAATAACCAACTATTGTATAACCTAGTTGTACGGTATATCAATTTTTTAACAAATTACAAATAAACGTCATTTCTACTTCTTTGGTAATGTTTTGCAAGTTGAATGGGCAACAATTGATTGTCAAGATACAGTTACAGAACTTTGAAAACTCTATTATAGCTAGCTTCCTGTTTTTATATCACCTGGACAAACTGGACAACTATTATAACATAAAATAATTGAAAATATGTTACTATCAACAGAAGTGGTCTATCTACAGGACATTTAAGGTCTGAACTGAAGGTTAAAAGAAAGCATAAAAAGAAAAAATTCCATCCGAACTATTCCGAAACAACGGTACGCATATGTGCAAAAATAAGAATCAATTCGGTTTATCTGTTTCTTTGTTTGGTTATCATTCAACTCCTGTGTTTGAAAACTCTTTGGAATATTAGTTACACAATATGTAGGATTGTGTGCGACTCTTGTTAACCCCAGAAGAAATTGCTTCGTAATTGTAAATAATAACTTGACTGTGCTTTTAATAATTGTATTTCTGTCACTCATATGAGAGCATAGACTGACAGCTATGCAACCTACATTACTTGTATTTGATTCGATGCTAATCTAATCGCCAGGTTCTCTAATCAGAGATTTTGGTTTAAAAGTATCCGTGCATGATAATTTAAAATTATACTAAATCATGTGGTTTTTAAGAATTGTACATATATTGCATGCTACCTGTATTTTACGTAGGCTATTATTAATTAAAATTGCATACAGCACTGTAACCGCCGATTCATGAACGTTAGTATAGAAAGCAATAAAAAGATCATTAATTACCAACAATCAATCACTTTATTTCTGAAAGCCAATGAACCAATCCAACAAAATTATAACTTTTACAATAGCTGCATTTTTACTCAGAATACACAGGGTGAATGTAAATGTCAAGGTCATTTTAAAGTCCATTTATCACTTCGAAACAATTTAAAAAAGCTCGAGATTCGCGAAATTTATTTTGAGTTACTCAAAGACATCAAACCTTACACCTTCATACAAAAAATAATACATAATAAAACTACAAAAAATTATTAAGCGACTAAATTAATTGCCAGGTATTGTATCAACCCTCACAGACACCCAACTCCACTGTCCAACTTATCAACAGGTTGCTTATAGCGGGTGTCGTTTTCAACGCGATATCTGAACAATGCAATAAGACGTTGAACTGCGATAAAGACGAACTAGTACAATACAATACTGGTCGCACATGGCATTATAATTTTTAATATCACACTTCATATTTAGCTACTGCAACTAAATACTAAATTGCCAAATTGCCATTGATACACCAAATGTGAACCCCTAACAGGTACTAATTATACCTCTGTTTTGGTATTTCGAGTTAACAGTGTTGTTATTTCCGGTAAGTCAAGTTTAAAGCTTTTCTTTGAATAATTGCTCATACCTTAGACAAAAAACAGTCAACGGCACAAATTTTATATGAATAAACCCGCTGCCACCAAGAACTAGATAACAATTTCCATCTATAATGGAATACGATAAATATTCAAGAGCTCAATCTAATAAGGTATATTTTATTCTATGAAAAATGTACCTTGTAAAACATACTCGGTAACAAACCTAACTGTCTAATACTGGGATGATAAAAATCTAGACGACAAGTTTAAAAGGTATTGTACCCAATGGCTGTACAACATTAACATATAATCAGAAATAAGAATGTTGTTGATGCCCTGAAAAACTATTATCAATAAATAAATAAATAAATAGAGTAATAAGATTGTTAGTCGTATGTTCCTTCCAGGAAGCTTGTCAGAGAAATCTATGTAGACATATTGGAAAGTTTAATCAAATCTATAATTAGCAATATGATCCGCATCCGGCGCTCTACTTCTTTTCATCCGGCCCTGATACATCTCAGGGAAGTTAGTCGAATTCGTGGTGTGAGAAAAAATGGTGTGTTCTCAACGATACCAAAACTCGTCCAGCTATATATTTATTTGTGTATGAATTTATTAATCAATTTTGTATTTGATTTTGGTGAATTCAATTAAATATTTCTTCAGCAACTAGCTTAGCTTTGCGTCACACCGTCTCGACACTGCGCATGCGGTACAAACCAGGATCGCGATTATGATGATGATTGACTGATTGATTATGCGGGGAGGGTTGTTTTTGCCCTTTGAAACTGCGGCCTCTTTGGCCTATTGTGTATCCCCTTCTGCCGCTAGTCGCTATCAAGTAGATCCGTCCCATTTATCAGGTCTAGGAGTTTGTTGAACAGACTGGCTTGCGGTTGTATCTCGTTGGGATTATTGCCCTCAAAGATTGGAATATTATGTGGGAGGCTGTTTCCTCTTTCTCACCACATAGCCTGCATATAGGATCTTCGTTAAATAGAAATGTCAGTGCCCCATTAAGAGTCCTGTCACTACTGTAATTTGAGCTACGAGCTAAGGCTTCGCATTGGAATATTATGTGGGAGGCTGTTTCCTCTTTCTCACCACGTAGCCTGCATATAGGATCTTCGTTAAATAGAAATGTCAGTGCCCCGTTAGAAGTCCTGTCACTACTGTAATTTGAGCTACGAGCTAAGGCTTCGCTTTGGAATATTATGTGGGAGACTGTTTCCTCTTCCTAACCACACCGCCTACATATAGGATCTTCGCCGAATAGAAATGTCAGTACCCGGTTAGGAGTCCTGTCACTACTGTAATTTGAGCTACGAACTAAGGCTTCGCATTAGAATATTATGTGAGAGGCTGTTTGCTCTTCCACACCACACAGCCTGCATATAGGATATTCGTTAAATAGAAATTTCAGTGCCCGTTAAGAATTCTGTCACTACTGTAATTTGAGCTACGAGCTAAGGCTTCGCATTAGAATATTGTGTGAAAAGCTGTTTGCTCTTCCTTACCACATAGCCTCCATATAGCATCTTCGTTAAATAGAAATGTCAGTGCCCCGTTAAAAGTCCTGTCACTACTGTACTTTGAGTTACGAGCTAAGGCTTCGCATTGAAATATTATTTGGGAGGCTGTTTGCTCTTCCTCGCCACACAGCCTGCATATAGGATCTTCGTTAAATAGAAATTTCAGTGCCCCGTTAGGAGTTCTGTCTCTACTGTAATTTGAGCTACGAGCTAAGGCTTCGCATTGGAATATTGTGTGAGAGGCTGTTTGCTCTTCCTCACCACATAGCCTGCATACGGCATCTTCGTTAAATAGAAATGTCAGTGCCCCGTTAAAAGTCCTGTCACTACTGTAATTTGAGCTACGAGCTAAGGCTTCGCAATGGAATATTATTTGAGAGGCTGTTTGCTCTTCCACACCACACAGCCTGCATATAGGATCTTCGTTAAATAAAAATTTCAGTGCCCCGTTAGGAGTTCTGTCCTCTACTGTAATTTGAGCTACGAGCTAAGGCTTCGCATTGGAATATTGTGTGAGAGGCTGTTTGCTCTTCCTCACCACATAGCCTGCATACAGCATCTTCGTTAAATAGAAATGTCAGTGCCCCGTTAAAAGTCCTGCCACTACTGTAATTTGAGCTACGAGCTAAGGCTTCGCATTGGAATATTATTTGGGAGTCTGTTTACTCTTCCACACCACACAGCCTGCATATAGGATCTTCGTTA
>JABXWE010060898.1:0-15654 GCA_014611495.1 Limonius californicus
CCCACCCACAGACAGACATTTTTTAAAAACCACTTTTTTGGGTTCCTAGAGACCCAAAACGGATATATCCGTTAAAATCTCGATTTCGAAAATTTTCATGATTTCAATACTTACCCTATACCTATAAGGTATGGGAAAGTAAAAATCAACAAAATTTGGATGTATTAGGATCATCTAAAACATCTCAGTTTCAAATTTATAGACCAGTATTTTCAAAAAATTGGTCGGAAAAACATGTTAATGTTTTGGTTCTGGCACAAATGTTTCTTAAAAATGTATCTTCTCGATGGATTTTAAAACACTTTTAAATTTTAAATTTAATGAAAATCGGGCCAACTGTTCAAAGATATTGATGAAAACATGTATACACTCGTACTCTTCGGAAGAAAACGGGTGTTAAATTTGGAATTTTCACCATAGATTTCAAACGAGAAAATTCTGAATAATCATATTTGTGTTTAGACTGTATAATATTCTGGTTTCAAATTTTGGATAAAATTTGGATAAAACTTCTGCTTTCGGTGCTGAGCAGGTATTGCGTAGATAAAACTGGCCCTCCGCAACAGACGTCTTGTAAAAACCAGGTGTTGAATTCCTAAGTCAAAACAAATAATCCTGTTTAAAATTCCAAAATAAGGAAATCAATACTTTTCGTATATTTACAATATGCGACACAAACAAAATTGGATGTATTAGAATCATCTAAAACATCTCTGTTCCAAATTTAAAGACCGGTATTTCCAAAAAAAATTGGGCCAAAAAACATGATGTTTCGCTTCAGGTAAAAATTTTTCCAAAACTTTACCATCTCGATGGGGTTTTAATACACCTTTATATTTGAAATTTTATTACAATCGAGCCAGCTGTTTCGGAGATATTGATGAACACATGTATACACTCGTACTCTTCGGAAGAAAACGGGTGTTAAATTTGGAATTTTCACCATAGATTTCAAACGAGAAAATTCTGAAAAATCTTCATATTTGTGTTTAGACTGTATAATATTCTGGTTTCAAATTTTGGATAAAATTTGGATAAAACTTCTGTTTTCGGTACTGAGCAGGTATTGCGTAGATAAAACTGGCCATCCGCAACAGACGTCTTGTAAAAACCAGTTGAATTCCTAAGTCAAAACAAATAATCCTATTTAAAATTCCAAAATAAGGAAATCAATACTTTTCGTATATTTACAATATGAGACACAAACAAAATTGGATGTATTAGAATCATCTAAAACATCTCTGTTCCAAATTTAAAGACCGATATTTCCAAAAAAAATTGGGCCAAAAAACATGTTGATGTTTCGCTTCAGGTAAACATTTTTTCAAAACTTTACCATCTCGATGGGGTTTTAATACACCTTTATATTTGAAATTTCATTACAATCGATCCAGCTGTTTCGGAGATATTGATGAACACATGTATACACACGTACTTTTCAGAAGAAAACGGGTGTAATATTGGAATTATCACCAAAGGGGCCTTAGATTACAAACTAGAAAATTCTGCAAAATTCTGTATATTTATATTTATACTCTGTATAATATTCTGGTTTCAAATTTTGGATTAAACTTGGATCAAAGTTCTGCATTCGGTGCTGAGCAGGTTTTGCGTAGATAAAACCGGCCATCCACAACAGACGTCTTGTAAAAACCAGTTGTTGAATTCCTACGTCCAAAACAAATAATCCTGTTTAAAATTCCAGAATAAGGAAATCAATACTTTTCGTATATTATAAACGGATGTTAAATTTGGAATATTCACCGTAGAGGCCTTAGATTGCAAGCTAGAAAATTCTGCAAAAGTCTATATATTTGTATTTAGACTCTGTATACTATTCCCGTTTCAAATTTTGGATTAAAACTTCGATCAAACTTCTGATTTCGGTGCTGTGCAGGTATTGCATAGATAAACCTGCCCATCCACAACAGACTTCTTGTAAAAACCAGTTGTTGAATTCTTTTCCAAAACAAATACTTCCGAAATTAGGAAATCAATACTTTTCGTATATTTACAATATTAGGATGCACAAATAATTGAAGTAGTAGAATCATCTAGAACATCTTAGTTTCATTTGATACAACAGTATTTCTAAAAAAAAATTCCAAAAAACATATAAATGTTTCGCTTCAGATACCAAATTTTATCAAAAATATACCTTTTCGATGGGTTTCTAATACACCTTCAAATTTTAAATTTCATTACAATTGGTCCAACCGTTTCAGAGATATTAATAAAAACATGCGTACACTCCTACCCCACGGAATTTTGAAAAAACCCTGTTTTGGATTGCTACTCCAAAACGCATACTTAGTTCGGCCAAAATCACTAATTCGAATTTCGTCGTTATACTACAAAAGTAATAGTAAAAATTAAATAACTAATAATTTGGACGATAGAAAAATTTGTTTAAAATATTTCTGAAGAATTTGTTTCTCACAAATAGCACATTCTTAGACATTTTTAATACAACGGAAGTGAATCCTACAATACCTTTAAAATATTCTAGAAATGAAACCGCCTTTGAACGTTTCCCTTTTCCTTTATAATCTCTAAATAGAAAGTTATTCTGACATTTTAAATTTGAATATAAAGAATGTTAAAACTAATCAATTCTACATTGATGATCTTTTGACTTTATTGATTATTCATTTATTGTGTACACGTTAGTATCCATTGTTGGCCGATAATTCTATTCAAACCGGATTTTAAAATTTGAGATCGGAAATTCTTGCTTTAGGTACCGTTTTATCAAGTCATTCTAGAGCAACTTAATTTATAATTTGGGCCTTGCGGATATAATCGCCATAACTTAGTTTCTTACGGGAAAAAGTATTTTGAAATCACCCAAACAATATACACTTACTGCTACATAGTAATCCTAATCTATACTTTAGTTGGAGTAAAATATACAGAATCTCTTCCGCCTGTTTTTAGTCCCAGTTTGGTTCGCGAACCTGTGGTATCCTTAATCTCCTTTTTTGGACCTTTTCATTTTATTTGGTTATTCTAGTCACACTTTCGTAAACAACCTTATAAGGCACTTGAAAAAATTAAACGTGTCAAAATGTTTTTAAAACGAATTACCAATAAAACGGATACCATTAACGACTCAACATGTTACTAATTAAACCTCTAACGGAATTCAATTCATTTCCTAAATAGTTATGTAAGTAGTTCTCCAAAAAATTGATTGAACTTTAGTACATTAGCCAGTCACAGTACACTTTAATTTTCAATATTCGAATCAACTGTAAATAGTAAAGAACGACACAACAAAATATTTCGCAAGTGCATAATGTAAATTCAACACGATCAGGTAATGAAAGTGAAAATATCTAGTTCATGAAGAAATACCCAGCAAGTAATTATCTACCATCTACTCGAGTAATATCTAAATATCAACAATCCAAATGGAAGACAACTAAACTTTAATACATGTAAATTTTATGGTCCCTCAAGGCAATACCACGGTTTGTCCTTTCGTTTAATAACTGTAATTACACTCAAACTATTGCTAATTAACGCTAGATCAACACAAAGATTAAATAATATACTGATTTTTAGAATTAGCACTTTGGGAATCTTACAAAACTTATTTTTACTTACCGCTTTTGGTTTCCATAAAGTACCTATAACAATCCACTAGATGAGCTAATCCAGCCATAGTTTTGCGATCGATCTAACCTGAAAAAGGACGAACCCTTTGTTATCAATGAAAATCCTCCTCGTTAGCGCAAATGGCTTTTACTTAATGGTTAATTGATTTAATGACTTAACGATTTCCATCGTTCGCGATTATGTTTACGTTAATGTGTTGGAATATTTCAGATATTTTGGTGATTTGCATGTTATTATTGGTTGAATTAATATATTTCTAGGAATACTTCGTAGCAAATATTTTAAAATAGTATTAAATGTAGATATTTTTAGTTTGCCGTTAATTAATGTATCTAATTGATTGACATTTGTGAATAATTAATATTAAAACCATGAATGTTCGAATTGGAATATTTTACAATACTGACGTGTTTCAGTTAATAATAATTTTTTATTCTAATACAATTGCATTTGCGTTTAAGAAGTTAATTAATGTGATAATATATTTTATACGCAATAATTGTTATAATAAAGCTAAAATCGTGTACAATAAGTCTATCTAGAAGGAAACAATTACCTACTTCTTATTCTTCTGAAAAAATGCGTAAATAACTATAAATTACTCGAGTAATACGCAATATTGTTCAAGAACTTTACAATTTATTACCTAGTATTTACAACAGCAAGTACAGATATTTCTCAAACCGGAAGTTTAATATATCCTTGAAACATTTAAAAACACTTTACTGTATATGCGTAAGTCAAAATCTCTCTAATACAGTTTTTGCATTAATCAAATGGCTTATAAATTCAAGTCTAGATGTTGACTTCTATGTTACTACTACAAGTCAACAGTTTGCATAGTTCGGAATTAATCAAGCATCCTAAACCGGTTGTAAACTGGCACAAGTTAGTCAATAGTAAGTACTCGCGGTACTTCTTTAAAATATGGTAAATTTCTACTTGTATTATGCAAATGCTATGTGATTACTTTCAATTTTAATATAATAGTCATTGAAATTTAAACACTTAAATGAAGACATAATTAAATCCGGCTGAAAATTATTTCCACAAAAATATGACCAAAAATTTCCAAAAAGTGAATAATATTTGTTTATACTTACCCTGATAACAAAACAAAACCCAAAAGTAAACCCAAGTAAAGCTGAAAAGTCACAGAAAAACTAAAAGTATTTAGAAGCACCATCACCTGAAACGGAAAGCAAATTCGAATGCTAACAAAGACGAGACCAACGTTCACTGAAAGCGATGGTGAGTTTCAATGAAAGTCCGCCAGAGCTAGTGGCTGAAGTTAAACTGACATAGAACTTGACAATCTCCAGATAACTCACAGCTGAGGATAATTTAGCTGCAGGTTTACTTTATTGCAATTGTGTGGATAGCAATGGCGAGAGTAGAAAAAAGTATTGACGGTCATCTCCGATAGACTTTCTTCTCACCTAAAAAAAAGTAGCAAAACGGAACCTCCAGCCAAGCCATCAAACCTACTTAAATTGTGTAACAGAGACTCGTTTCGATTAGAATATTTGTGTTTTAAAAATAAGCATCGGCTTTACTTCCTGCCTAGAAAGTAAAGAATAAAATATTTATTTTCGCATTGTCCACACACAGAGAAGAAATAATCTGATTTTGATTTTAAAACTAGGATTTGTTTTCGTAATTTTCATTTCTTTACGTTCCGTTTTTCTAAACGCTTTCCCTTTTTGATAGATTCTTGAATTGTCTAAACCATGCATAAACTGTTGTGGTTTATTCCATTTATGAGAATATCTGTCCTAAATACATAATAAGTGAAAACTGATTAAATTTTTTTTTAATAGTTATGACATTCCTCTGTGATACTTTTAGCATTTACCTTAAACGGCATACTTCCAAGAACTTGTGAATGTATGGCACTTATTGCTCCTAAAAACTTAGTTTCAGTAGTTTACTTCTGCATTTCACAACTGGCAACATTGGCTCATTTGAGTAAGACACAAAAGTTGCCAGGAGGTGACTGGAATGCAAATGTAACATTTAATTTACTTTTTTATAAGGTTATTAATATTAAATCAAGAATTAACTCAATGATTTTCAAAAAAAAAACTGCTTAAATCGTTAGTTATACACAATTGTCTTATTAACAAATTATTACAGTTTTAATTAATTGTATAAACCAGTTCTAATGATTGCTATATTGTTTACACCAGAGGTTGCTAAACTGTTTGATGAAAAGACTACTACGTAGGCTTATAAATCATAGTAATATACACTACGTTTCATATGAAATTAACCCATTACAAATATAGCTACGGGTTTGAAACTTTCCTAAAATAATGTTTCATTATTGCGTATGACATGATCAGGTTTTTCATAAAAAAATATTAACAATTATAAGAGAACAATAACAACAACAAAAACAAAATTAATAATGTGTAACATCGCCATGAACAGCAATGCAAGCATTTACTCGTCGTGGCATGCTTTCTATCAAGTGGTCTATGTTCTACTGGGGTATTTCGTTCCATATAACCTCAACTTGGTGTCTCGGCTCGTCTAAGTTGTTAGGAGCTCTTGGCAATAATCTTAGTCGCCGGCCCATCATGTCCCAAAGATGTTAGATCGGCGATTAGTCCGGTGATCGTGCAGGCCAGGGCAACATTTGCAATTGTGGTTGTTGGAGGTACGTTCTGGTAATGTTTGCAGTGCGCGGACGTGCTTTGTCCTGTTGGAAAATACCGTTTGACATGAATGGTACTAATACCGGTTCCAGGACATTATGAATATAGTGATGAGCATTTAAAATGCCTGGGACGAAGACAAGAGGTGATCTTCTACCGAAACAAATCGCACCCCAAACCATAACTCCAGGTGTTAAAGCTATATGGCGTTTCAACAAACTCTAGATTTTGTCTTTCTCCTCGATATCGACGTACCTTCCTACGGCCGTCATTTGCCCACAAACAAAATCTTGATTCGTCACTGAAGACAATGTCTTTCCATTGCTGATTCCAATGCTGCCGCTCTTGACACCAAGCAAGCCTAACAGTCTTGTGATGTGCAGTTAAAGGGAGCCGTTTGTTATGTTCATTTCATTGTGCCACTTCATTTGCATGAAACTCGTGTTTTAATTGCCGCTTCATAGGAATAAAATTTCTATTTTAATTACCATTTTTATGTTGATTACAATTTTCATTATTTTCACAAATTAAATTTATAGGAGGCCACTTTCGAAACTTAATCTAACGTTTGACATGTTTATCAACGGCGACCAAAACTATTTCCTAGAATTTCTTTCGCAGATATATTGTTTCTCAGAAGTCGCACGTGTTATTTTTTTTTTCCAGAATAAATTAGGCTTGGGTGGATGTTTGGCGGCGAGGGAAAATGCAGTAGGCGCTAGACCTTGGGGACAAACAGACGTATTTTCTGATATGGGTTTTTTCTTGGCGGTTCGCCTGCTAATTGAGTGTTACCGTACCGTATTATTGCGTTAGGCAAAATAATCTCGACTGAGTTGGGTTATATATATATGTATATATTGCTGTGTTTTTAAAAGTCATGGTAAAAAGAAACATATGCCGACCAGCTCAAGCACAAAATTGTTAATCTCAGGGTTCCACTCGCGGCCTGGTTTTGTACAAAGAATTGAGAAAAAACGTTCGACAAAAAAATAACAAAATGCGCAAATTTTTACTATGCTTTACTGTCACCGAAATTAGTTCTTTTTTTAAACTTTTTCACAGATGTTAGGCATGCAAAAACGCCCCTGGACTGTTACTTTACAAGTATACATACTGCACACCTTTCCTTCAGGCTGTTTCTGCTTTCCGTGCTCTGCCGTCTCTTCCCGACATGCAGTACTTGTCCATTTTCATTTAACGCCGGTTAAAACTCACATTTTATTTTATCATGGTATATTCTGCCTTTCTAATCTTACAATTTTTATGACATTTCTTACTTAATAAACAAAAAAAATCAAAAGTCATCCCCGATTTTTTTTAAATATCGTACGCCTTGACCGGCGGGGAAAGATATTATTTTGTGATGGAAACACGTATTGCCCCGACGGCGATACATAGGTGAATCCCAATTAGCATTTAAAGCCCCCCCCCCCATTTTAATACCATAGCAATATATATATATATATATACATACATATTAGCAGAGTGTTAGCTTTGGTACATGGACAATCCAGTGTAATCGTTCTGTCGATTTATATCAGACACAAGCGATTCAAAACCCGTGGAGCTGTTTCTTTAATCGTCTGAAATTCCCGTCTTTCTCAACGTCAAACAACTCTGTTGGGAGCAATCCAATCTCCAGGGGCGTAGCAGCGAAGATTTCGTTCCAAAAGATAGTTGTCTACCCTTTTTCCGGACCTGAAAACACCCCAGATTGTGCCTGCCACTCTCTCTACTCCATTCACCGAAAGTCAAGGTAAAAGAACAAGTTTTTGTGTTGTGAAAAAAAAACCTTTTTCGCGTTTCACTTCCAAAATTAAAGTGATTGAACCATTTTTTTTATGCGACATAAAGCGATGTTCAGTCGTCAATTGTCATTTTCTTTTCCTGTTAATTGTAAAAAAAGTAATTATAGATCGTATTATTCTTGTAAAATCAGACGCCACTGGCTATGCAGTTTTGTTTGAAGAATTTAAATGCCGTAAGCCAGAGGCGGCGAGCCTCCATTTGAACGTTCAATTAACCGTTTGTAGTATTGAACTTTAATATCACCATTTGCTGTCATTCTTGTATTGTCATTTGGAAGGTGGCGCCCGTTAATTTCGACATACCCGGTACACGACTAGGAAGATTTCTTCCCTTAAACGATTTCTGTGAACCTCCCCTACTCCTCTGAGCTAAGCTGTAGGCCTTTTTCCAGCTATCCTGTTGCGGGTCGACGAAAAAGCTCGTTTGGCCCGTAACACGTTGGAATGGATGGTAAGATCGCAGTCCAAAAGAAGAGATTCTTTTGTAAATTGTTGCCATAGACACGTGGCGGTGAAGAGCTCGCATCCAGTCTACAGCAACAGACCATGTTGTTTGAAAGCGGTCTCGTGTAGCCATTCTTCGAAGAAGTCGATCTTCACTAACCGTGCTGCTACGTGGAAGTCTACCAGCTGAACGATGTCGCTGAATGCCTTCTTCTGACCAAGCAGACCATATTCGTACAACTGTAAGGTGGTCCCGAATTACCCTTCTACCAATTTCACGAAAAGAAAGTCCAACTTCTTTCATGCCGATAATTCGACTTGTTTTGTTTCTAAGCAACAAGTTGAGAGACAGTAGACGAATACCACAACCACTTGATTTTTTAATGGAAATAGTGATCATTTCATACGCAATAATAAAACATTATTTTAACAAATTTTCAAACACCTAGCTTTATTTTTAACGGGTGGTGCATTTCAAATTAAACTGAGCATAGTATATACACATAAATGTAATTTAATATGAATAAATTTAAGATAAATCTCGTAAGAAAATAATGGAATACAAATTAATTAATACGGAACAGGGAAATTAATTTACTACACGCAAGGCCGAAACTGAAAAGAATTTGATAATGAAATATATTTCAAACCTGTGAAACATTATTATTATTTGCCATTATCAGTGCGAAGCTAATTATTGTTAATAATTTGACAATCTAGGGTTATTGTCCACCAAAATACCGTGTGTAAAGACTAATATTTTAAGGTGAGAAATAACAATCAAACAATTCTGTTAACACTACCTCCTGTAATAGAATCTTAGCACCATCGATCACGCTCTTAAAATGTATTATAATAAGCAAATCAGTTCGCTTGGATTTTTCCATACTTCTACGTGGTAAATCAGTATAATGTAATAATTAAGTTCAGTTTTTTCAGAACCAAAAAATATTTATGACACATAAAACCATGTGATTTATGTACTTATATTTCCGAAATTATAATTGTCAAAGTAATTATTGCCCCTTATAGAATATACCTAATTTTTGTTGTAGATAAAAAGACAAGCAAAATTCGTACGCTTTAATCTACAGAAAATGTACCTAAGGGCGGTTTAAGTGGAATTGGAACGGAAAGAGGCTAAATGAGGACAGAATAAGTACCAGAAATATCTGTTCTGCAAACACTAAAATTTAAATTTGAAAAATCCCGAAGGACATATCACTTTGGTAATTTCAAATTTGTTTTTGTGAGAGAGATGCTTCCGTTTCCGAAACTATTTAAAAATGTACAGCTTCGTCAAATTCTTAATATTATAGAACTTTTTTAGACTTCTTTTATACTACAAAATTGAATAGCAATCCTTGAAGTTCTTTAAATGCATCAGAAATGTCGGAAACGTAGCAATTTTTCTTCCATTATGGTTGGTCTTTTGTCCCATGCACCGCGGCATGTAAGTCCCATTGTGCCCCGGGTATTTGTTCTCGGCTTCACATTGGAAGTCGTAGTCCCCGGATGCATCCCAGGACTGTCTTAATGGAAGCTTTTTTGATTATATCAGGTTTCAGTTCTGGTCCCCAAAATGGCGTTGTCTGCGGGCCATCAGGCCTTCGCAGTAGCATAACCAGTGAAGTAATGTTCACTTCGCAGACTGTTCATGTGAGTTGTCCGCTTACTTTATCAAGAATAGAAGCTTTTTCAGATTACTGTGTCCGGTAAGGATACCTGCCAACTGTCTTATTTTCTCCCTTCCTAAATTTAGGAGTTCTGCTATCGCTTTTTTGAAAGGACTTCTGATAAAAGTCTTTGAGTGCCTCCAGCCATGCTGGTGGTTCCAGTAATCAGTTAATCACGATTAGTTTTTCTTATCCGGTTTACCCTATCGGTAGCGTACGCTATTCGGTAGGTTGGTTCTGGGCTTAGGGACTGCGTTTCGCTTCCAGTTTTTGCTAATTTGTCCGCTTGTTCATTGACATATTCTTCTTGGTGACCTGGTACCCATGCCAAACATAGTTCGTTATTGGTCCTAGTTCTACCAAGTTCTTACGGCACTCTAGGTCACCTTAGATTTGAATACATAATATGCTAATAGCGCCCTGAGCGCCGCCTGGCTGTGAGACATGCTATAAATTCTCCTGTAAATATTCTGTATCATAATTTGAGCACACGTGCGGAGTGCGAAGTTTCTGCCTGCAACATGGTGGTATAGCTTCCCAGGTTTGTGCTTATATCATTGCCCATTCCAGCTTCAATTATGCCAATTCCTGTCCCATTTTGAGTTTTTGATCCATGCGTGTACCAGACATATCCATTGACATTTACTCACGATTCACCTTAGCTGCAGTCGCCTCGTCCCTGCTTTAAACGGTTTTCTGAAGTCAAATACAGATGTTATTTTGTGCGACTGCGTCTGTAAGACGTGATTTTCTTGTAGGTGTTTAAAGATCTTGGTATAGTTTTGGGAGGAATCCGTGTATCTCCCGTATTCATTCGATTTCTGTCGATTCGCCAACAGGTTTGCCTTCGCCTTCACTATTAGGTGAGTGATGGCGTGACGTCCAGAATAACTTATAATACGGCATTGGAGTTGTGCACATCGCTCCTAAGATGCCCATGCAGGTCAGCCTTTCCAGCTTACTGAGTCTTCTTTTATTCCCTGTATGTCGGTGCATAACCAAACGTTGTTGGTGCCGGCCAAATGGTTGCCTAAGTTGAGCAAGGCAGGCTTGAGTCACTACAAGAATGGGTGGCCCGTTTCGTGGCATAACAACAGCGACCCGCCGTGGGTACCACTATGGTGGTAGTCGTTAGGTCAAATCAGCGGCGCTAGCGCCACCCGAAAACTCTGACACCAGGTTCGACCACGCCATATGAATTACACATTACATTCCTTGTAACTTTAGTTTTGTGCCACTAATACTAAACCCTGCAATATACAATTCCACAATAGAATACAGTCGTTGAAGTTGCACTAATTATATTAAAAATAACAAATTTAATTTATAATGATTTTTTTATAGTAGAACTTTATTTTCAATTGTCAGTTTGGATTGTCGGAATTTTTAGTTCAGTTGCTTTCTTTTGGTTTGGATGTGTTTTTTCCATGCAAGGCTGGTTGGTTGGTTGGTCCATTTATTTCGCTTCCATTTTCTGGTGAACATATTGTTGTTCGACTGGTGAATGGTACTTGTACCGATTTAGTTTGGAACGAGTACATTACCCTGAGAAACGCCGCACTGAATAGGATAGATTTTGCAGAGGGCATCTTCATATTTTATGAAATAAAACCGATCTACTAGATAGCATTACAGCAATAAGTAGTAGTAATGATTTCAATTTAAAGACTAATCCTGTACGCTACAACTTGCTGAATGCCTGTGTCACATCCAAGAGTACCTACCGCAATACAAAATTCTTTTTTCTCAAGACTTTTAGCAATATGGTTAACAATTCTATGTATTTGTGCGTAGTCGAACGACCTTCGCAGAATCCAAACTGCTGATTGGGTAGCACTAAATGTAGTTCCACATCCTTATCTAGTCTTTGCAACAGTAGTTTTTCAAAAACTTTACTTAGCTGAGCAAGGAGACTGATTGGTCTCTACGATGTTTTGTCTTCCGGTGGTTTAGGTATGATAACTATCTGGGCATATTTTCAGACTAAGGGGAAATACGCTAGGCTTAGTATGCGATTGAATATCGTTGTTGGCAAAATGATTGCTTTATTTTGGCAATACTTGTAATATTTAAGCAGTAATTAGGTCATAGCCTGGAGATTTGTATCGTTTTGGTTTTCTGATCTCTGATGTAACTTCTGCTGGTGTAATAGGTTTTATGGGAAGTGACATTTAGCATGGTATATTTAAAAAGTTTTCTTTTTCCATGTTTTCGTGGTTTGCGTTAGAAGTAAAAGGTTGGAAAACGCTTGATAAATGTTCAACAAAGGTATTGGCTTTGTCTTCGTTGGTTCTAGCCTACTCGCCATTTGTTTTTCTGCTAGGTGGTATGAACGGTGGGGTCTTTTAAACCTTTGGTCACCGTCCAAATGATAGGATATGTATTCTTGGAATATTCAATTCCGGAATTCTTGAAGATTTCTTTAATAACACTAATTAAGTGGTGTACCACTACGTGAAGGTCATCAGGAAATGGGTCCCAATCGGCGTTTCTTGTAGTTAATGTGCAGTTAGCTTTTTTTTATTGTATAGTTATTAACAGTCGTGATGGCAGGAGTATGATCAAATGATAAATCTAGACTTGATTCAATACCAGTGTAGTTTAAAGCTGCGTCTTTAATTATGAGGAAGTCGAGGAAATCCGCAATTTTATGCGGGTCCGTTCGCCTGTACGTAGGGTCTCCAGTGGATCGGTGTACATAGTTGTTATCCATCATGGTTTTCAGATTTCGCCCTTTTGTTGTGATTAGTCTGGAGCCCCAGTGTGTATGCTTCGCATTTCAGTCTCTTTCTGCAATAAATTTAGATCCTAGTGTTAGGAAAAACCCTTTGTAGTGGATGGTGGAAATTCCGTGCCGAGGCGGGCAGTAAATTGCTGATACGGTAAAGGGCCATGGTAATTTATTCACTTGAATATTTGCGGGTTGTATGTGTGCTGCCTGATTTTTGTATAGTTCTTGAGGGTAAATACAACTTCGAATAATCACTGCAGTACCGCAATGTGCTATATTTGATTCATCAGCTGTGCAAACATTGTCTTAAATTCTGTCAGAATAGTACTTAATTGACTTCCTAGGTTAATCTGTTGTTAGTATTTAGATCTGCGACTGGTTGAGTTGTTGGCGCACAAGTTAATGTAGGGTTTCGTAGAGTTCCAAAACCTCTTGATGTTGTATTAGATTAAAGTTATAGGGAATTTTGTTTTTAGCTTGTACAAGTGCTTTATAGGTTGTACATCCTTCGTATTTGGCGGAATGATAACCCTCACACAAGGCACATTTTGCTGGAACGTCCATGGGATTTCTACATACTTTAGAACCATGTTGTCTCTCGTTGACGTAGTTGTAATGTCTTGTACAGTAAGTTTTGGCTTTTTCTATTAAGCGGTTCAGCTCTTATTTTTGTATGATGTAGAAATTCCAGATTAAATATCTTTTTATTGTTGGGAAGAGATTCTAAGCCCACATAGAATAGAGGCAAGAGGTCTTTGCTTATCTTGCGCTTCGTACTTTATGACCTTCACTTTCTAGCTCTTCTTTTATGTTCTGGGTTGGTATAGTATGGAAGGTGTCTTATAACTTCTTTTAGCTGGTATGTGTGGTGCATGTTTTCGTCTCTCAAATGTTTGATTCACTTCCTATATGAATCGGGGAAATATGGGGTTATCTTAACAGTATTGTTTGCTAACGTTTTGCTACCATATTGTTCCTCTCCGGCGACTTTGGCAAGATTATCGATCATGCTATTACAATTTCTTACTCCGTATATAAAAATGAAGGGTGGTTTAGGTATTTTAGGTTCGTCGGTATTGTTGCCTGTTTGATTTTGATTTTGTTCGTTTGACTCTTCAACTGCTATTGAATTGTATCTGTTTTGCAAATTGATTTGTTCTGATAAAACAGTTGTGATATCTTGTTTGGTCCCTTTTTCTGTTTTATTACTTGCCATTCGTGTACATTTTCAATTACGTCGTTTTCGTAAGTTTGTTGTTCCATGTTGCTATCTGTGCTTTTGTTGGGGTTTAATTTAGAGAGGGTGGGAAGCGCTGACTTTGTATTGAAATTGGAATAAATTGCTGATAATAAATAGCCGTACGCTGTACGGTGCATGCAAGTTTGCTGTCTGTATAGGAAAACTATTACCTTTTAATTAATTTATTACACTAAAATGGCTATTTACTGACAGATTTGCTTCTAAATGTCAATTTCATTATTTAGCAATAACGCGGAATGTTAAGCGCATGATATGATAAGTCGCATCAACAACGGCCACTCGCTTTCACTGTTCGCACGCACAACTCACGAAACTAGATGAGCATAGAAAAACATGCTGTCAGTTGCAAAAAAGAACAACACTTAAAATAGTACGGCCGCGTAAGAAGAAGAGATGATAATAGATGGAATAAAATATAACGGATTGGATAAAGACAGGGAAAACCGGGAAGAATAAAAATTATGGTTGAGATCAAACAAAATAACGGTGGCTGAAGAAATTCTTATACAGCATGTCACAAGTATGGAACATACCGAATAAAACTGAAATAAATAATTTTTTGTAAAAATCCTGAAACTTGTCGATTTTCGTTTTTAAAAATGCATATTTCTATGTCTAAATCATTTTCCGACATTCATATGTTCTTAAGTAATGACGTTATCATAATTTTTTGAATGGCTGTCCCTTTTACTCCTTCTTATTTTCATAGATCTCTTCACCAGTTAAATGGTGATATAAAATAATTGGTGCCATCCATATAAATTTTTTGAGAAAATACACGTATAGTTCGAACACTCAAAATGCATTTATAATGGAAATAAGATCACTATGAAAAAGTATGTCGAAAAATGATTATGACATATAAATGTACATTTTTAAAAATTTGGTTTGTTCCATACGCTTGACATACACTGTATATAAATACATATACATAATTAGTATTCCTTTTCAGCTAGAAAGAATGCAATGTAACTTGGTTTCTATTTTTAAATAATGATTTAAAGGCATTACTTGACAGCAGATCTATTAATTGTAATTCTCTATTATATCAAAAAGATTCTGTTACCAAGAATAATGATAGTTTTGTGAACACGAGACTTTCAGAACAATTAGGATTAATCAATACATTTTGCAATAAATAATCACAATACAGAAGAGGAAGCTCCTATCCAGCAACTACTAGAAGCCCCATATCAAATGGATACTACGCTCACTAGCTTCAAAATATCTGAAGTAAGAGACGTTATAATCACCAATCTCAATCCTAACAGGCAAAATCCTAAAAGAGCCTCACAAGAAGGCTACAGAATGCTTACCTACATATATCCAACGCGGTTATAAAAACCGGACACTTCCCTTCCCAGTGGAAGGCTATGCAGATTATAATGATCCAGAAACCTGGCAAAGACTCACTTGAGGTAACATCTTATCGTCCCATCAGCCTGTTACC
>JABXWE010060899.1:0-10618 GCA_014611495.1 Limonius californicus
CAATTACAGCCTTGTATTTAGTAACTAAATTCATGAAATATATTCAAGTAAAATTTTTTTAATATAAAACAATATATTTTTAAGTTTTAAGGCATGATACGGAGGAGGTGACAATTCTATAGTATTTTCATTTGTTGTAGATCGGAGAAATTACAGGAATTTAAAAGAAATGCAATTTAAAAGCAAGCTGCACATAAACTGTTAATTCAGTTGCATTGAATCTCAAGTAATGTTATAGATATAGAATCAAATTTTGAAGTGTAGTAAAACGCCACTTTTCATAAATTTTCACGAAAATATTGCTAAAAATAGACTTTAATTTTAATAAAACTTTGTGATGTGATAACAACCTGAAATATTAGATTAACTACCTACCTCTGCTGTACAAACCTTACCTCTGAACCCAATGCATTTTCAGAAACATTAAGTTTAATAACCCATAATACGCTCATTTCTGTGGTGAAAGTTTAAAGCTATTTTTACATGTATTTATTTAGACAACGAAATTAAAAATACATTAAACTAAAAACTCATCACTTCCAATTACACACTGTAAACACATTAATATCCCACTGAAATTTAGAAATCAAAATGAGATCTGCTTATGTGTACGTTTCAAACAAACCTATATAGAAATTATTATTGGAAATATGGGGAAAGTACTGGAGAAGTGTTTCACCCATTTAAAAACCCTACTAAAGATGTAATATAACAAATAGTATGCAGCAACTGTCACTAGTATAGGTAAAAAAAAATAAAATAGCAAGCTTATTATGATCGTTTTAGATCTTATATAAAATTATAACTAAATGAAACTTCCTATATACAGGGAGTCTGGGAAGTAAAGGGACTTTCTGAGAAGAAATGGAACCGATTGAACCACAAAACTGCTACTTTAAGAAGTTATGGAGCTTTAGAGGAGAAAAAGAAGACATTATTTTTAACATTGGGTATATTTTAGAGACAAAATGTCAAATTAAGCTGAAAATTGGTACACAGGGGAAATCAAACATTCTTAACGTTTAAGCATTACTACATATTGCAGAGGGCGCTTGTGGAAGATTTGTTTCATGTTTTATCATAATTTTTTTATTAACATTTTTGTTCTTATGTGTAAAGTTTATAAGTTTATGATGAGTACATATTTTTACATGAGATACGTATACTTGTTTCATGTTGATAAAATGTACCGTTCTTCACTGTACCATAGAGCAATTTATTGCTCTATGACTGTACTAACTTAGTGCATTTGTTACATATTTTCAAGTTGCTGTCCTTCAGTTCAACAACATTAAACACATTGTTGTTCTGCAGAGTTATTAACAAATTTATTAAATAGTTGTTGTTGTGTTAAGTGTTTTCAATTTGTTTTTAATGTTTCTGTTCATTAACATTTAGGATATGAAAAAATTTGCCGACAGCGCCCTCTACATTATTTAGTATTAGGTATATTTTAAGAATGTTCAGCTTCCCCTGCAGTGGATGTGCACCAGTTTTCAGTTTGATCTGCAATTTTAGTTCCGAAATATACCTAATGTTAAAAAGATTTTTCCTTCTTTAAGGCACGGTAATTCCTTAAAGAAGGTATGTTTGGTCTAATCAGTCCCATTTGACCTCGGGAAGCTGAAACTAGGTGCTGTCCCTTTATTTTCAGGACAGCCTGCGTATAAGGTATTCATGTTGTCCTGGATTGTGCAATAAATCAAGTTTATGCAAACATATTTCAACACACTTCTAGTGTGTTCTTTATTTGTACAAACTACTGCAATAATTTATAGATTTTTGGTTTATCAAGATGTAATAAAAAGCAAAATGGAAAATTCGAACTACTTGTGTTGCAACTGATAAGGATAGAGACTTTCTATCTTGCCAGTTTTTCTTTCAGTTTAAAAGGTAGATAAGATAATATGTATTGCAATGCATTTTGGAGTTTAACTTTAATTTAAAAAATGTATTGATAAACAAGAGTCTATGTTTTATCTAAGGATTAATTAGATTATATACTAATCTGTTTGATTTGAGTAAATTATCTAGTAAAAAAAAAAAGATTTCCAATAAAGTTTCCTTCTTTACAGTATGAAAAATATGTAATATTTGCAGAAAAAATATTTTCCCGCTTAAAATAAACATTTTCTACATTCCACACAAACAAAAAAAAAACTGCATATTGTGTTATAAAATTTATTTATTAAATTCTACATCAGCAAAGCAAGATTGTACGGAAACATTCGTACTATATACACAGATAACATACGAGTTTTAAATTAAAATTGTAATTCGCAGTTTTACAAACACCTCGCCTAAATTCTTCTTCTTCATAAACACGCAATCTACTAGGACTGACATTCGCCGCGGCGGTTAAAGAGCGTTCCAGTCTTGTTACGGCCTAAAGGTGTGACTTCTTGTCGAACAAAGCCAAGTCTGTTTCTATCACAATATGATATTTTACGGCAGATCGGAATACTACTTAGGATTTTGCTAAGAATAACGGCCATTAAATTGCGGCTACAAACTCGGGAGAGAGAAATCCAACTTACCAATAATTAACAACTTTTTTTACACAGTTTTATATACTCAACAAATTATTAAATAATAAAAATAAGGTACATACAATTAAATATAAAATTTTACATTTTTTGTTAGTATTATTGGTGTAAACATTAAAACAAAAATAAAAGTTGTTCTGTGGCAGGAAAACAAAACACAACATCTGCAATTGTCTTAAATGGGTGCTGTTGACAGGTGGAAAATTGGCAACGTTTACACAAATCATTCCAAGAGCAACGTTTATGCAACTATGATGGACAACGATTACACAAATTAACAAAAAGTGATTTCCTTAAACCAAAACCATTGTTACTTACACTGTAATTATTATTGACTATATTTTGTATATCTATAATTTGCAATTCATACAAGTTAGGGTTAAAAGCGAAAGGAACTGAGAAAAAATCCGGGCCCCGAAATCCCCCTCCTATTTCTAATTTACTAATAAATATATACAAATAAGCAGGCAGATCTCACTTCCAACCCCCGCACACACACACATCACTCCAGTCTTGCTGCATAACCTCAGTGCAATAGTTTTTTTTATCAACACAACTGATCAAAGAAAACAACGGAAACCTGTTCATAACCATGAAAGAAACTAAAACAACGTTCACGTACAAGCAACCAAACGAAGCCCAGATCATTTTGCCCACTTTCCTTTCGGTTGTTTCAAGACACTAAACTACAAAAAAACTCGACTAAACCACAGAAAGCATTAGAATATATCCGGACACGTTGACCAGTCCTGTTTCTCTTTTGCCTCCCAGTAACCGCCATTGTATACGTGCGAAATGACGTCAGAGTCTTCTTCTTTGATTTGCATGAACCATATCGGCTGATAGGGAGTGTACGGTCGTCCTAAGAAAAAACATTTTAGCAACCATTTTGTGAAACTAAAACTAAAACTAAACTAAAACACGATCGCGAGTTTTACTAACATAACCTTATTTTGATTACCATAATCCCAGGAGCTAGCAAATTTTGATAAATTACTTTAGTTTTAATGCACAAAATTCATCTAGATCATTCAATAACAATAAAAGTAAGTTAGATACTACCGAATTTAATAACTCAACTACATAACCACGAATTATTTTATTTTTTATGGCAGCTCCTTGCATTCTATCAATGTTTTATCCAACCAATTTTATTAATACAGGGTGATATATGGGAAACGGACGTTTTTGGAATGGCTAGTATACAACTGTAAGTGGTGGTAGCGAGATGTGGTTGGGGACATTCGTTTCGAGGTGGCCTCTCGTTGCAGCAGTGGACGATACAGCAACGCGTGTTCGCGTACGATACGTTTGTTCTAAATAGAGCGGATCTTTCGTCGCCATTTTAATATCGGTCGGAATGGCGCTGTTCCAAGCCGCAATACGATCCTGCATTGGGTTAAAAGTTTCAGATTAAGAGAAAACATTAAAAAGAAAAACCCGCCAGGTCCTAGAAGAAGTGGGAGGACACCAGAAAACATCGCCAGAGTGACAGAGGCAATCATGAGGAGTCCCAATCGATCGGCACGTCAACATGTACGCGAGCTACAGATAAACCGTGAATCTGTGAGAAAAATTTTACGTTTTGATTTAAAATTCCATCCATACAAAATGCAGGTTGTTCAGTAGTTAAATGTGAGGGACTACCCACAAAGACGGGACTTCGCCGTGCGTACGCAAGTGGTGTTTGAAGAAGACCCAAATGCGGTAGCGATAATGAGCGATGAAGTTATTTTCACTTAAATGGTTCGGTAAATAAACAAAACTTTCGCTATTGGGCCCCTGAAAATCCTCTCCACTTTGAGCGTGTGACAGTTGCCCGTTTTGGTGTAATCGGACCGTATTTTTTTTTTGAGAAAAACCACGTTACGGTGACAGTGAACTCGAATCGTTACGTTCACATGTTGAATACGTTTTTTTCGACCAGAACTTCAAAGACGACGAATAAATATAAGAAATGTTTATTGTCAACAAGATGGTGGCACGGCGCACACTGCCAATGCATCGATGGCAGTTGCGAGGAACATATTCCCCGAACGCCTCATGTCGCGTTTCGGTAACGTGCCCTGGCCCCCAAGATTACCGGACTTGTCCTCCTGTAATTTTTTCCTGTGGGGGTATTTAAAAGAACGTGTTTATGTTCACAAACCCCGTAATTTAATGGAGTTGAAAGGTACCATTACAGAAGAGATTGAACGAGAGCCGTTAGCCAAAGTTATGGATAACTTCCGGCACAGACTTGAAGTGTGCATTCAAGAGGATGGCCGCCACCTAAGTGACATAATTTTTCATACCTAACTATGTTAACAGCTGATCAAAAAGATAACCCTGACTAAGTAACAGAACTGAGATAACAGATAACGTTGTGCGAAATAAAGATACGGTTAAGGCAAGCGCGGGTCAAACACCGTCCGCGAGCACGTGAAACTTAAAGGTGGGTGCGAGACACGCGCATAATTGAACGTAGAGGTGTGTGCGGGACGCGCGTAAAATCGACACAAAATCCAAGAGAAATTTAAATCTAAACTGGAAGAAAAGGAACTAGATAAGCGAAGAGAAAGTTAAATGAACAACAAGATGCCACTAACCCGAACACCAAACAAATACGAGAGCGAAGAATCGTCGACGGATGAAAGTAAAAGGAAAAGATGGGAGGCATCAGATGAAGAGAACAACACAGTAAAGAAAAGCAAAAAACCAGGAAAATCACCAGCGAAAAACAAGGATGTTAGTGATCTGGTTGAAATGATGAAGAGTATGATGAAGGAGGTGAAAGCCATAAGGAAAGACCAGAAAGAATACCAAGATGAAATGCGAAAAGTAAAGGAAGATAACAAAACAATGAAAGAGCAAATAAAGCTTCTTGAAATAAAGGTGGAAAACATGGAAAAACAACAGAAAAAAACCAATATAGTAATTAAAGGATACGAACTCAAAGAAAACGAGGGAAGTGCGGAAGTTGCTAAATTCATCTCCGAGAAACTGCAAATAGATGCCAAAATCAAGGACATACAAAAAATAAGGGCTAAAGAGGGAAGGCCTCCAATGATAATAGCTCAAATAGACAACTGGGAAGAGAAAGGAAAAATAATGAAGAATAAAAACAAACTTAAAGGATCGCAATACTATATTGATAATGATCTAACCCCAACGGAGGCAAAACTACAAAAAGAACTAAGGGACCTGGCAAAAGCAGAAATAGCGAAAGGAAACAGTACAAAGGTGGGATACCAGAAGATATGTATAAACGATATTTGGTGGAAATGGAACCCAAAAACTGAAAAACTGGAAAAACCTGGGAAAACCCATGAGAAGACAAAAAACGGATAGCGAAAACAATAGTAAGGCAAGACACAATGACGACGACAACGCTAGCGAACAGGACAACGATAAGGAAAAATAAGACAATACAAAAAATAAGAAAAGAAAAACAAACAAAGCTAATAAGTATAGGATCCTGGAATGTGCAAGGGCTAAACAAACCAGGGAAATTCAACCAACCGGTGGCTGAAACAAAAAGATATAAAATAGAGGTGTTAGCGGTACAAGAAACGAACATAAAAGGAACCCAGTACTCCAACACCGACGGCTATGTATGGTTCAATGGTGGAGGAGAGCAGAATAGATTGGGAACAGGTTTCCTGATAAAAAATACGCTAAAGGAAACAATAGTTGATTATAAAAAGATAAACAATAGACTTAGTTACATAAGAATCAAAGGAAAGTATCGGAAATCCACCATTATAAATGCTCATGCACCCACAGAGGAAGCAGAAGAAGAAAGAAAAGAAGAGTTTTATGAGGAACTTGAAAACGTGCTAGATAAGCTACCAAAATTCGATGTGAAAATAATTTTTGGAGATTTAAATGCAAAAATCGGTAAAGAGGATTGGAATATACCAGTTGCAGGTAAAAAATGTCTCCATGAGTTAACTAATGAGAATGGCCAAATGGTAGTAGACTTCGCGACAAGTAAGAACATGGTTAAAAGCACGATGTTCCAAAGGAAAAATATATACAAAATCACATGGATTAGCCCAGACAGAAAAACACAAAATCAAATTGACCATCTGCTAGTGACAAAAGTGCATGCACAGTGTATACATAATGTGAGAACATACAGGGGAGCAGATGTTAACTCAGACCATATGCTGATTAAAGCGACAATACAGCAAATAACCCCTGATCTTACGAAGAGAAACAGAACAAAAAATACTAACTGGGAAATAAAAAAGCTAGAAGAAGAACTGGTAAAAAAAGAATATGAAGCAAAAACCAAAGAAACAATAAATAAATATGGAAAAAATGAAAACATAGAGGAAGAATGGAAAATTATAAAGAATGTTATAAAGGAAAGTGCATACATCCTACAAAGGGAAGACAAAGATGTAACAAAAGAATGGTTTGACACAGAATGTAAAACATGGTACAGGAAAGAAAAAAAATAAGACTTCAAATGATAAATAAGCCGACAACTGAGCTACAAGAGAAATATAGGAAAGTAAGGAATGAAACCAACAATCTATGTAGAGCCAAAAAGAGAGAAATGCCGAAGAAAAAGATAGAGAACATACAAGCAACGTATGAACATAAAAATACTAGAAACTTTTACCAAAAAATAAAGATGGAAAAGGAAGGATATACACAAGCCACAGGGTTGAGAGATGAATTACATCTGAATGAAAAGCAAATGGTCGAAATATGGGCAAAGCACTTCAAAAATACTGTTTGGGAACCTATAGATAATGAAGAGACCCAAGATAAAAAAATGTTAAATCATCAAAACCAAGTAGATATACCCAATTTTGAAACATTCAACAAAATACTCAGTAAGATGAAGAATAATAAAAGTGCAGGATCGGACGAAATTGTGGCAGAACTAATTAAACACGCAGACGAAGATTTAACTAAGAGAGTATATGATATTTTATCAGAAATCTGGAGGAGGAAAGAAATGCCGAAGGAATGGCACACAGCAATGATCTGCCCGATATATAAAAAAGGAAACACGCAAAGTCCGGAAAATTACAGGCTTATAGCCCTACCAAACATAGTTTACAAGATGTTAGCACACCTAATTAACAACAAGCTACAAAAAATAATAGAAGGCAAAATTGGCCAATACCAAGCAGGTTTTATGAAGGGTAAGTCAGTAATTGACCACATTTTTGTATTAAACCAGATTCAAGAAAAATGTAATAAAAAAAATATACGGATACACCCACTATTTATCGATTTTAAGAATGCGTACGATAAAATCAAACGAGACGAAATATATAAAGCAATGAAAGAGATGGAGATCCCAGAAGAGTTAATTAGGCTGGTGATGATGACACTAACAAACACAATAAATAAGGTAAAATATAGAGGACAAGAATCGAATGACTTTGAAAGCAACATAGGACTAAAACAGGGCGATCCGCTCTCAACAACGCTATTCAATATAGTGCTGGGACAGGTATTCAGAAGAAGCAAAATAAAATTGAATAATATACTTAAAAACCCACACCAGGGACTCGCATACGCGGACGATGTGGTGTTACTTTCTAGAACCAAAGAACTGAAAATCATTCTTAAAAACCTAGAAAAACAAGCCCTTGCAGTTGGACTACAAATACATGAGAAGAAAACAAGCTACATGAGTTTAGGAAATAATTCTCAAGAAGACCAAGGCTTGGAAATTACTTCGCAAGATAGGAAAAGGAAATACAACTTTAAACTAACTGATAGTGTAGTGTATTTAGGTGCCGAAATATCGAGTGACGGTAACCATAACAAAAACATTCTGAGAAGAATTGCTGCGGGATCCAGATGTGCAGGTGCGCTGAACAGTATTCTAAGAGAAAAAGACCTTTCGAGAAATTTAAAACTGAAACTCTATAAAACAGTAATAAGACCGATAGTTTTGTTCGGGAGTGAAGCGTGGGTTTTGACAATGGAAAACATCAAGCGTCTGGAAATATGGGAGAGAAGAATGCTAAGGAGGATCTTTGGAGGAATCAAGGAAAATGGAAGTTGGAGAAGAAGAACTAACGCTGAGCTGATAGAATTATTTCAAGATACGAGTATAAAGGTGAAAGTGCAACAAAGCAGATTACGATGGTTAGGGCACATTGGTAGAATGGGAGAGGAAGAATTAACCAGGAAAATATTCAGAAGTGAACCCGAAGGAAGAAACAGAAAGGGAAGACCGAAGAAAACTTGGTGGGACTGCCTCAAAGAGGACATAAAGGAATACAAATTAGAGAACTGGCAAACCCTAGTACAGAACAGGGAAGTATGGAGAAAGAAGATTCAAGCCATAGGCCATTAGGCCTGCAGTGCTGTGTTATATATATAACTATGTTAAATCAAATGGTAGACGTTGATCTTTTGTTTTGTAAAATAAAATAATTTTTTCATCAAAATCAACCGAGTATACTTTCATTTGAAAAACGTCCGTTTCCCATATGTAACCCTGTATAATCATATTTTTCCAGCATATCCTCGTTGTCACATACAAAAATATATTGTAAAGTCTTACATCTCCAAACTCCAAACCTATTTGGCATATGACGTCACCATGCTTATCTTGGTATAATCACAAACAAAAGCGTGTGGTTTTCAGTTTGGCGAGTGCAATACGCGAAGATTAGATTACCTGAATTGTTTTAAACTGTCAAAACAAATTTGTAAAATTCCACTGTGCTTGTTAGTGGATTGTGGTAGCAAATCATTAAGCCGCAGAAATGTACATTTTCATAGCTTATTTTCTAAATTCCAAAGACCATGCCTTAAGGTTATATTTTCACTTTCACCGTGCTGAAAAATCACGTGATTTTAGCCACAAGATCTGTGCTGGTACACCAAGCTGAAATAATCACGAGACGCACAACGCGATATCAGTTTTCAACTTCCCATAGCATTCTGCTTGGAAAATAAACAAAAACATAACCTTATTGTACGCTTCTTATGTCAAAATTATGAGTCTGAGGATGTTTCAGGGGCAATTGGATGCATTTTTCGAACAATTATTTTGAAAGCATATTCTCCAGGTGATTACGCGCCTCATAACCTTGAAATTAGGTTAGTTAGTACTAAGCGTAAATACCACAAGAATCGTCCACAATTTATCTAAATTCTACTACTACTCTCATTTTTTAATAGTTCCATGTATTTTTTCAGGAATACATTGGATGCTCTCTTTACGGACAGCTCCAATAAGCAGATACATTTCCTATAATTTTCTGTATTAAGTACGTTCTTAAAAGCGGGCGCAGACTCTATATTTCCACACATCCTAAATCAAAAATCTCCCTTAAGCCGACGCGTAGCTCTAGGAAACGAATTAATAGACGTAATCATTTATTATTTTTTTAGTTATTCCCAGATTTACTGCAGTCATTGTAAACGAACAAACACGTACAGAAGTGGTAAATGTTTTGGATAAAGGAAAACTATCAGTTTGTGCTCTAGTAGAAAGGTTAGCGAGCTAGTTCACTCTGTCACAAAAAAATATGAAGAGAATTTGTGAAAAACGCAAGGTGCAGAAATAGCGAAAAATGAAGAAAGCATTCGTTCTAAATGGCAATTTGAAATCAATGGGAATCACAATAAGACTTCTTTTGAAAACTGGATGTTTCAATATAGGCCTAATATGTTTTGAATGGTTTGCGAGAGCTACAAGTCAGAGTATTCGTATGTCGAGACAGTTAGTAAAGGCGAAGGCTAAGAAAATAGCGGAACATTTGGGTTGCAATAGTTTCAGTGCATCTAATGGATGGATCTAAAAATGGTTAATTGGTACAATATTAGTTTTAAATGTGTATCAGGGTGAAGTGGCTGATGTAAATCAAATAGATGTGGATCAGTTCATGAAAAAGCTTCCTTCTATATTGCTTGGCAACCAAACGGAGGACGTGTATAAATAATAGATGAAAGTTGACTTTTTTTCCATGCACAGCCTAATAAAACTAACCTTAAAATCTTAAAAAGGTACCACTGGAAAATTGTCCACAGCGAAAGTTACAATTTGGTTTTGTGGTAGGAAATATAAAACAAAAAAGGTTAGTGGTCGGAAAAGCGGCGCGTCC
>JABXWE010060900.1:0-12509 GCA_014611495.1 Limonius californicus
ATAAAATAAAAACTGAAAGTAATCACGTTTTAACCGAAGAAATGAAAATATTTTATGCTACGTTGAATAATAATAATTAAAAAAAGTTTGCGATCGCCGGGAATTGAACTCGGATCAACTGCTTGGAAGGCAGCTATGCTGACCATTACACCACTTTGCCGTTCATGTATTTGTTTTGTACAAACGAAATATAATGTTCACGGCCCTTACGGAAACATCACCCTGTCAATTTTTGCATTTAACAAAAAAAGTCATCATCTGTGTCCTATATACAGAGTGAAATACTTATTTAATATAAACACTGCATCAACATAACCTTCATACTCAAATAATTCACAACTATAGTGACGTTTGTTTCTGATTTTTAGATGTCGGTATAGTTGGTTGCATACACAATAGGCGAAATTGACGCGTTTCTTTTAAAAGTCTGCATAGGCAATGTATACTAAAAAGAAAAATTCCCTGTATGTACGATGTGTAGATGTTGCCTATATTATTCGGTGTCTGTCCTATGACGTCAACGCATCAGTAATTGCTTGAAAACAGTTACAAGTATGATTTAGAATTTGATTTATTAAAAATGTTCATTTCAATAATTGTCGTATCTGGACGAACTTATTGAAAGACACAAAAATACCTAGATATTTTTCTATAATAGCATATAATCGGTTTTGTTTATAATTCAATAAAATTCAAATATCATGAAAGACCCTGTTAAAATTTCCAACAGCGGTAATCTAGTTGGTGCCAAATTGTCTGTTGCGCGCCTGCGTTTACTGGGATTCATTGTGTGATGACATTTGCTCCATTTGTCATGTAGGTTATGTTTAAAGTCACAGATAAAATAAATTATCAAAAATCTACTCATAACATGTTTTATAATTCTTAAGATTAATAAAAACATGCAAACACTTACATTCAACAATGTATTACTACATGTGTACAATTATATTTTTTGTTGATACTGCAACTTGGGTCAAACCAGAAATCATATCTGACAACTCCAGTGCTACTTTTAACCCATTCAGCCCCCTGGTAAAATGTTCATTCTTGTCTTGGGAATTTATGGATTGCGAAGAACCAGTCGACCATAAAGGTAATAAAACTGCCAAAGAAGAACTAGGATATGGATGTGTAAAATTTGGAGGAATGTGGTACGATGATGTAGAACGAACAAAAGTGTTGTGTACAGTATTAGAAAATATCGAGTGTTACGGTAATAAAACATTTTTTAAAGAAGGCATACCATGCATTAAGTACTCAGAACAATATTTCACCACTACATTACTGTACAGTATATTACTAGGATTTTTAGGAATGGATAGATTTTGTTTAGGGCAAACGGGAACTGCAGTGGGAAAACTTTTAACTTTAGGTGGGGTTGGCATATGGTGGATTGTAGATATAGTTTTACTTATTACTAATAATCTAACCCCTGAAGATGGTAGTAATTGGAATACATATGTGTGAGTGCAGATGTATTAGGTAGATTTTACACGATACATAAGAATAATTAGTAGCACTATTAATTTTTTATGTGTACATAATAAACACTAGAAATGTAACATAAGTATCATAATTTACCAAAACCTGTTAAGTAATATTGTTACAATGTTTACAAAGGCCATTAATGTACAATTTTTTCAAATATATTTATTAAACCTAATTAAAGTTATTACAAACTACCCACTTTTCATGCAGTACCAATAAAAACACGTTTCCTACGTTTGAAAAATAAGGTTAGACAATAAAATGCCAGTCAAAAAGATTAAAAATATAAAAATCTAACTAATACCAAAAGTTTTATTGATTAAACTAACAATTGACGACCATTTAAACCAAGAATATTACAAATGTGAATAGAATCAACATCTGCATCCACTTTTTAGTATCCATGTTGTAGGAAATCCTACTGTAGCTTCTTTATTAGCAAATATATGACAAAAATGCTAATAACAAAATGTGTAAGGAATTTTATTTGTGCTTATACCTCACGATACACTCGTATCGTGCTTATACCTTATATTTTCTGCGTTATTCTGTTTTTCCAAATTTTTTAGCAAATTTGTTGTAAAGTATTTGTACTTTGTAGTTTACCGATGTTTGATCTAGAAAATTACTTTTTCATTTTAAACATAACTAGACATACTATGCTAATAATAAATCTTGACGTGGAACACAGTGATACTCCATACTTTAAAAGCCCTTTAAATTATATAATTATGTCGTATATCTAAAGTTCAAAGTTAGTACAATATTAGGCAGCTTTCTTTGTAATTCATACATTTTTCAAAAGTTAATATACAATGCTTGCTACTTTTCTATTTACAAATGGGATTCACCCAGAAAATTAACACGTTAACTTCAATACATATCCCCGGGGCCCTGTATGCCTCTAAGCTGGTACAAGGACATTTTTCGTTCTGTGCGGGAGATAACTTGTTTTTTTAATCAATGTGATTTCACAAATAGCTAGTTAAAGGACTGAGATTCTCTACAAAGGGGCCCAGGTGCAAGTAATTTTTGCGACTCCAAAACTGTATTTGAAGGAACGAATTCTGAGTTCAACTTCGTCTAATAGTTTCTGGAATACCATGAACACAGCCAGAGACCGCAATGTTAAATATACACTGCAAACTTTTAATAGTCGCAACAAATGCAGAAAAAAAAATACAACTATATTAATGTCATAAATGCATACAACAGATTATAATTATATAAACAAAAATTTCATTCAATATTTAAAGGTTTAACATTTTAAATGTGAGTTTTTAGAGCTATATCATTAATACTAGAAAAATCAATATCTTTTATACTTAATACAGCAAGTGCGTTTATTCATTCTGCAGACACTGTTGATGTAAATATAATTATTAATCTCCTTAAAGGTTCTGCGTTTACTATATAGCCACATATAATATGAAGAAAATTCTCGGTACAGGGCGAAAAATTTTATCACATTGTTATTTATGTATAAACATTCTTTTAATAAAATGATTTCTTGAATTAAATCTTCATGAATACATGTTTCATAAAATGTTAAACGATTGTTTTTCCAATTAGTTTTTTAATTAAAATAATTGAACTGTACAGTAGACAACAGAAACTATAAGATACTTATTTTAAAAGGATATACAATGGTTTGGTTTTAAGTAAAAGGACTAAATAAAAAAAACGTATTTCTTTAGAATTATTTAATTAGCAACATCTTTTTCAAAACTGCTGCAATACATACAAAATTAAGACCTACAGTTTAAGCAGAGTTGGAGTTGGGTCCACGACGACGACCAAAGGTCGCTACAACATTAACAAATCGCCTGTTGTATTGAATACGTCTTTTAGCTCTACCGGTCTTCTTCTTCTTCTTTTCTTGCTTTTCTACTTTTGGAGTTTGGCCTTTTACTTTACCTGTTATAGAAAATGCAGATAAATATTTAGAATCGTATGCAACAAATGTAATTTATATAGAATATTAGAACCAACAAAAAAAAAACCAAAATTAGAAATAATCTACAACAAAACCCCACAAAAGAACATACAAACAAAATATTTTGACGTTTTTGCACAGTCAAGCAATTTAATAATCTGTAAATATATATAAGTATTTTTTTTACATTTTGTTATATCACCCACTCTTCACACTCCGTCACATTCTTTGAAAGAATCATTGATCTGCTATAAATACCGGGAATTGATAAACAATCTCAAACAATCTCGTATGACTACAACGAGCACATATCGGGTAACTCCAGACAGACTTTAACAAAGCAAAGCTCACAAAATATAAAACATGTTCGCAACTTCCTTGAGTAGTTACGTGTTAACAAATGTAACTACCTCAAACAGCCCGTTATATTTTAGCAAGTTTTAAGGAAGGTCTTTGTTAAACCACAAGAGACCAGCTGGAACTTGCATACATAAATACCAAAGTCTTACTTGTACATATTAACACTCATATAAAAACTTGGTGTTCACTTACCAGCACGAGCCAATGATCCATGAACTTTTCCACCAAGTAATCCAACAGTCAATTCTAAATCTGTTTGTTCAAAAGCAGATACTAAACTGTCTTCTGAAATTGGACTACCTTCAGCATATAAACTGATATCAGAAGCTTGTAATTGTTCCAATGCTGCTACACGTTCCTACAACAAAATTTTGGGGGTTATTTTGAAAATTCGGCTTCCAAATTCTGTACAATACTTTTATGTCGGCAAAAGTCTCTGTGCCTTGACATTCCAGAACGTGTGTGGACTGCCCACGAATAAGCAATTGCATCTTGAATATTATTTATTTCTGGAAAAAAGAATTTTAAGATTAGCAAGATTACGCCATATTGTCACATGCATGAAACACGTGTTTTCTTCAACATTTGCCTTTTAAATTATTTAAGTTGCGTTTTATTATATTCACATTTTTATAATATCACAAAATACGCAAAGCACACAATTTTAATATATTTAAACACCAATAAAAATGATAATAAACAATTCGTAAACTAAATTACCTCTCAACCAGCGTAGAGATTTGACAGAGGAATTTCGCCAACCGGATCTTGTCAAGTTAACGGCTGGGGCGTAAAATCAAAAATCCCTAACATCACGTTTATAGCGGGAAAATTCAAAATGAATTAATTTTATTGTTTTGAAGAAATTTCGCCGTTACATACACTACCAGTGGCGTAACAACCACCCCCGCAACCCCCGCACCGCGGGGGGGCCCGAACGGTTTAGGGGCCCAGATCAATTATTACAGTAGGTATCTACCAGAAACATAAACACATTTAAAAAATTGAAAAATAGTTGCAGTCTTATTGTACGAAATTTTTAAATGTTGGTAATACATAATGATAATATAATGCCTAATGTGCTCAAGCAATTTACTAAACTGGTTTTATAGTCAAAACAATGTAAAGTAGATACATACATATTAGAGCGTAAGAATTTTAGAAATAACGCACTTTATTTGAATTATAGCTGTTAAGTCTACGAGCTAGCTATAAATTATAAACCGAATGGTTATACATTCTTAAGTTATGTGCTCGGCGCTGATAACGGGCCATACAAAACAAACTATTCTACATAAAAGGTAACCCCAGATACGAATTCAGCAAAATAATAGGCAAAATATGCTTTGTTCAGTATCGCGTTCTTTACCGGTGTGGTAGGATTGAATTAATTATTACGTTAAACGTATTCAAAATGAATCCATCCAAATCATTAAGCGGCGCTCAAAAAAGGAGATTAATTAAGGAAAAGGAAGAGAAGCGGTCAAAATTAACTAAAATAAGTAGTTTTTTTAATGTTGCTGCTTCTACATCTAGTGATAGTTTTTCTGAAACTGCAAGTGTTAGTAACGTGGAGTTGGAACATGTGAAAGGTCTAACTGCGATCGAAAACGTTGAGCAAAGAAAAAGTCGTGAAAGTGATGCGTTTTCGTCCGATATGGCTTTTTACAAAAATACAGCAATTGACAGTGAACTTAAATTAAAAATTTTAAAAATAGGTCCTTGCAAACCCCAGGAAAATTTTAAAAAAGATCCCAAAGGAAGATCATTTTCTACTTCATATTACACGGTTACTGCGAAAACTGGCAATGCTATGGAACGGATGTGGTTGTGCTATTCGCCACGATTAAATGTTGCTTATTGTGAAGCTTGTTGGCTTTTTGCTGATAGAAGTAATAAAAATTTCAAAGATTCGTGGTGCAAAGGTGTGGACGACTGGCAAGGCATTTCTAAAAAAATTAAAGATCATGAAATTCCCATGGTACACCTGCAGGCTTGCCGTACATACGATACTTGGAAGCGAGGTGCGACCATTGAAAGTTTAGTCGAGTTTAACGATGAAGTTAAAAAATGGAGAGACATTTTAAAAAGAATTATAGATGTTATAATGACTTTGGCCGTTTGTGATTTGGCGTTTCGGGGGCATCGGGAAAACAAAGAGTCGATCCAAAAGGGAAATTTTTTGTCCATTGTGGAATTGTTGGCTAAGTATGATCCAGTGTTGCAGTCACACTTATCCAATGACAGAGGGAAAAACAAATACCTTAGTCCAAAGATACAAAATGAACTAATTCACACAGTTTCGTCACAACTGAAATCAAACATTTTAAGGAATATCAGGGAAGCTTCTTTCTTTTCCATAATTACAGATACTACGCAAGACGTGTCGAAAATTGATCAATTAAGCCAAATAATCAGATATGTTAAAATTGAAACTGATGAAAATAACCAAACCAAACATATAAAAATTTTGGAATCGTTTATAGGATTTAAAGAAATTACAGACCAAACTTCAAAAGGTCTAGAAAAATCAATTTTGGAAAACATGGATGAAATGGATATTGACTTACGAAAGTGTCGCGGACAGGGATATGACGGAGCAGCGAACATGAGCGGAATTTATTCAGGACTACAAAAATTGATCAAAGAAAAGGAATCAACGGCGGACTATATCCACTGTGCAGCTCACAATTTAAATTTAGTTTTAAACGATGCTTGTAGTAATGTGGCAATGATCAAAGAGTTTTATAATTTATGTCAAAAAATATACACGTTTTTCGGATATAGCATAAAAAGGTGGAACGACTTACAAGTGGCGAATACTGAAAATGTTCAAATTACTTTAAAACGCCTTTGTTGTACAAGGTGGTCTTCACGGTATGAATCCATTGCTGCTATCAGATATAATTTTGTTTTAGTTTTGAAGGTTTTGTCCAATGTATCATTGTTGAGTTAAAAACGAGAAGAAAGAGAAGAGGCCATTGCAATAAAGAAAAAGATGGAAAAAATCGAGTGTATTGTTATGCTAGTTTTTGAAACAGACATTTTGGAAAATCTAAATTTAACATCAAAATGCTTACAGACATCTGACATGGATCTAGAAGCCGCCACTAAGTTGTTAAATTCCACTTTGAAAGCCATAAGTGACATGAGGGAAACATTTCCTGAATTAAAAGAAAAGGCTGTGGTCCTAGCAAATTCTTGGGGTATACGTTTGAAGTTTGAAGAAAAAAGAAAGAGAAAAGCAAAACGATTTTATGATGAACTAGCTACTGATGAACGATTAACCGATGCTGAAAAATTATTTGAAGTGGAAGTGTACAAAACTACCATTGATATATTAATAAATCAACTGAGGTTGAGGTTTGAAAGTATGAATAACGTTTTTAACAATTTTAGTTTTTTAACTCCCAGAAATATTTTATCGCTGACAGAAGATGATCTTTTTGAAAATGCCTCTAAATTACAAAGGAAGTATCACAAGGATTTATCTGAACAATTTCCTTTTCAAATGTTGAGTGTAAAAAAGGTGTTAAAAGATGACATTTCCAGAATGAGTACCGTAAGAGACCTTGCTGACTTTTTGCTTATTAAAAATGAGTGCACAGCTTCCAATGTACCTGATGTTTGTAGCGCGGTTATTTTATTCTTAACATTACCAGTTAGTGTTGCCTCGGCCGAGCGTTCCTTTTCTAAATTAAAAATAATCAAAAATTATTTAAGAAATTCTATGTCTGAACAACGATTATCAGATTTAGCTGTTATCAGTATAGAGCAGGAGCATATTAACACACTCAACATGGACAAAATTATTAACGAATTCGCTACAAAAAATGCGCGACGTGCAAGTCGCTTCTTGTAAACTTTGTGTTTAAACTTTTTAATTGACAAAATTGTTTCTTTACCATATTACATTATTACCAACGAAATTAAGGTAAGATTAATTTACTATTTATAGCTTGAGTTAATTTATTAATTTTATACGTTTATGATTCTGGTGTCGGATTCTTAAACCTACGGCTCTTAATTTTCAAATTCGTTATATATAAAAATCGGTAGAAGATAGTAGGGGGGCCATTGTAAAGGTTTTGCGGGGGGGCCCGTAGGATTTGCGTTACGCCACTGTACACTACTCTAATTGTATGAAACATGTGATTGTACAATTCAGTTTTAAAATTAAGCCGAACTTGAACCAAGCGTAATTTTGCATCCATTAGGTTCACTTAGTAAATAAAACATAAATAAATTCCACGATAATAAATAATAAATCAAAGACTATAGCAACTATAAACAAATACTGTAAAATAAAATAAAACTTCATTATAACGTTCACTGTTCACAGCCAACAAATATGGGACAGTTCTCACTATAATATACAGGATCTGTATGTGGCTGCAAAAAACAGTACCTTGTTCTGTTTGAAATATTGAGCAAACAATACCATTTTGTCTGTTGTGTATTAGGTTCAACGTAATTGTTAATAAAGGTTTTTGATTTAATTTTCTTATTATTTGAAGAAAAAAACATTGGCAATTTCACATTGTTTCCGACAACTTTGAAATTGTCTCCTAGGCTCTATCAAAGGCCTTCCTACTTTTCTTTTAATCCCAACATTCTGCCCATAAATTTCTCAAAGTTGGCCATGAATATCAAATGTGTGAATATTTTTCACTACAAATCTTATGTTGAAGTAAACTTCCCAACAATCAAAATCTTCAAACACCACACCAATTTTAAATAAACACTTTGAAACTACAAACAAAGGAGAGTCCACAGCAGGCGTCGGCAACCTTTTTTGGATGCGGGTCAAAATCAACCAAAATGTTACTATTAAGAAGACGTTTCGGGTCAGTGGTATTTCATTATAGAACAGTGTTTTAGTGAATAATAAGATAAATGTTATTGAGAAAATAGTTACAATATGCTTTTAAACTTTAAACATAAAAAACAAAACTATAATTTTTCAAATTATTATAAAAACAAGTATAATTGTCAAATTTTAGTTGATTAATTTATGAACTTTATTTATAAACGCCCTCTTTGTTAACGATGGCTCCCCTGATGCTGAATTTGCGACGTCAACTTAGTCACCTTAAGACGAATGCAAGCATCTGAATTTTCGGTAGTTAAGCTGTTCCTGTTCTTACTTAAAATAAATTTCATGTGTGAAAATATTTGCTCACATTTATAAGTAGAACCGAACGCGGACAAAATGGCAAAAACAATTTTTTAAAGATGAAAATTTCGTAGTAAGTGATGCCCAACACATTGATATCATGAGAACATGATTGTCTTCCGTTTTTTCTAAATCTTTCCGCTATGTCTTGAATTTATCTGTCCACAACGTTGAACTTATCAATAATTTCTAAACTGAAATTATCAATTTTAAGATATTCAAAATACTGCAAATCTAAAATATTTTCTTTTATTTCGTCGGGCCTTATTATAATTGTAAACATTTCGCCGTGCTTTTTAAAACTTTTAAATCTACTTCCACATTAATTTCTAATGTTCAAAATCCAACTTTCCAACATATTTAGATTGCTTTCATCGACATTTCTTTCTCATGTTGGCTTTTTGACAAGGGAAGGAAAAGAAATATTTTAGTTTTTTTTAATCAGTTTCAAATAATATTAATTTAGAAGGAAAACTGTTCCATTCCTCGTACATTTTCAAAATTGTGTAATTATTTCGTTGGAGTCGTATATTGAAATTATTATAATTGTTGATTATGTCTGTTAAGAACCAAAGTCTTAATAACCATTGTCTATTATTGAGTTCGAGATCATTTCCACCGATTCCATAAAGAAACATTTGTATATCATAAAAGTGCTCTACAAATCTATTAAGAACTTTGCTTTGACTTAACCATTGTATTGCAGTATGTAACAGCAAATCTGCATATTTCAATTCAATTTCCTCCAAAAAAGCTTTGAAGCGCCTGTGTGTTAATACTGATCATGCTACTATTATGTTTACGATCTTAACAACCTTTTCCATTACATCCTTAAGTTGTTGTGTAGATACCTTTACAAATAAATTTTCTTCATGTAAGGTCTCGGGTTGCGCACATTCGTCGCCCGTTCACGCACAATCAAGAGAGTTAAGGCAGCGATGGCTCCGGTCAGTACTTGGATGGGTGACCCAAAGGTTGCGTTAACGCGGCACCTCTCTCCCACGAGGATTGATCACTATGGGAGAGTAGATCAACAACCCCCCTTATGGGGGAGACCCTTGCCCAACAATGGGATATTGCGCGATAATAAAGAAATAAAGAATGTTTATGTTTTATTATTAATTTTGAAATTATACTTTATTTGCGGAACTCAAAAGGGTTACTTGAAATTGTCAAATGGGTCACTTGGTGACCCGCGGGTCACAGGTTGCCGACGTCTGGTCTACAGTGTATCAGCCGGTTCGTTTTAGAACCATTTGATATCACTGTGCATTCCTATCACATTTCCATATTATTGTCAAGTCTGCCCCTGGTATTCATCTTTAATCACCAAGTATGCCTCGTATACATGACTACACAACATTTTTCTTTCCTATTTTTGATTGTTTCCCCCAAAAAAGTTACATTTGTAACATATAGGTATACCTAATAAGTATACACTGAATACTTTTAATTAAAATAATATATTTCATAGATGTAGTAATAAAATAGAGAATTTTTAAATTATTCCTATTTTACAATCAAAATGTTTTTAAAAATTATAGTTATATCAATTCATCCACATTTATATTAAATACATCCGTGGAGTATAATAAATTACTACGAATAAAAATGAGATAAAGCTTAAAATAGCCACACATTCAGTCTAACATGGAATTACATAAAAAACAATAGTTAAAATCCAGTTACTCTTATAAAATATTCTAATTAAAACGTCCTATAATATATTTCTAATGTATGGTTGTTCATAAAATATATGTTCTATACAATTTATACATTTCCAAATAAAATCTTACACCTAGAGACGTGGAAGAAATATCTTAAATTTGGTAAGTGAAATACCATCACAGATCAAAATCGCTGTTGAAAATTCTGTTGCTGTTGCTGATTATTATTGTTATACATCATTTGTTGCTGGTGAAATTCTTGCTGTTGCTGTGAAGTAATCGGTACAACCTGGAGTACAATAAATTAGCAAAACATCAAATTATTGTAATTTTTGTAATACCTGGGGATTAACTTGTCCTGGATGTGGTGCAACTAGTCTAGGTCGTTTTGCAGGATTTCCATGATTATCACTACTACTTGATTGCTGAGCCTGCTGTTGCTGCTGCTGAGGTTGCTGCTGTTGCTGTTGGGCTTGTTGCTGTTGTGGCTGAGCCTGTCTTTGTTTATTCTCTGCTTTTTCTTCTTGATCATCATCAGTTAAAAACTCACGTTTGGGATATGGTATAGGACAACCTGAAGTTTTTTATATATTATTTAATATACAATGCTATATTAAGTAAACTATGTTATACCTGCAAAAACATCTTGAGTGGGTAAAGGATCTTCTGAAAAATAAGCATCTTGCATAGCTTGTTCAGACGTTATACGTTTATTGGGATCCATTAATAATAGCCTTTGTAACAAATGGAATGCTTTGCTGTCAGGTTTAATTTTATGACGATCCATGTATTTTACTAACGAACAGTTTACATAACTAAAAAATATTATTAGCTACAGAAGTAATCTTACGAAAAACATTCATTTACTTTGACTTCTTAAAATCCTTAAGCAATGTAGGATGTTCTGGCATTTTTCTAATGTCTTCCCAATCCTTGTCATGTGGGAATCCCATTACATTAAAGATACGATCCAATTGGTCATGATGATACGGATTACTCGTCTTAATATCTTCCTGACGGCAATGGAAGATTGGTTCTGACGTTAACAATTCAGCAAATATACATCCAATTGCCCAAATATCTAACAAATATGTATATCTATTAGATTTTGAAAAAGCATTAATGTTCTTCTATTTTACTCCAGATTTGATAGTAACATTAGCGATTAAATTGTAAACAATATTTTAACAGTTTTTTAATTAATGACTATTTAATTTCTATTAGAATTAATGAAATTTAGAAAACAACAGGAACTACTTCAAACAAACCTTAATTTTAACTGGAATGGATTGATGTCTGAATGCATAAACAATTATTTGTCAAATGTAATACCTCTTCAACTTCAACAAAAAATTTACATTGGAAATTTGAACATATTAATCTATTTTTATGGAAAATATTGTTTTAATTAATAACCTTCTTGTCTCGTTTATTCAAGGAACGCGGGGTCGAACCTGGCCGAGATCGGTGAGATTTTTCTAGCAGGGAAAAATCTGAAAGTGCGCCTTCTGTCAGATAAGAAGTAATGCCGTAGGACCCATGCCACTGCGATGTGCGACACGTTTAAAATTACTATTGGAGTTGGAATTACCACAGATAGGCAGAATTCTTAGTTAGGGTGTACAATGGGCCAATGATGGCTGCAGTGCTTAGAGATGTTTGGAAAACCGCATCCTAGCTCTCACTCTTTCAAATCAACAACAATCAACCATTTATTACTGTTAAAGCATGTCATTTAAAAATATTTGCTGTGTCAAACTCCCTCACCCCTGGAATCTTGGAAATTGTATGAGAAAAAAAGTAAAAAATATCAAGTTACTGTTCATGATGAACGAGTTATAACCAAAATATTTCAATTTGCAATTCTTGCATGTATCTC
>JABXWE010060905.1:0-10790 GCA_014611495.1 Limonius californicus
GGCGTCAAAGAGTATATCGAAATGCCGGACATCGTACCTTACCTCAGTATACCCAACCAGTCATTGCTTTTGGTGGTGGTGGTCTTATGGTATGGGTTGGAATTTCTTTAGGTTGGCGTACTGATCATATCCGGGATTATGCCACCGGTCGCGGCTTTCCGGTTCTCAAACGCCATAGATTTCGGTCTTGGGTATCTTCATTCTACACTTCATAAGTTTTCATTGCTTCACTGATTCAATTGTTCCAGGATGTTCGTGGGCTGCCTCTTTTACGTTTCCGTGGAGGAGTCCAACTGAAAATTCTCTTCGGCCATCTCTGATCACATATTCGTAGCAGATGTCCGAACCATTTCAGCCCTCTTCTGTCGATCCAATCAGTAACTTTGTCTTGGGTTTCTATTCTGTTTCGGATTTCCTTATTTGTGACATGTTCCAATGTTGAGATTCTGAGACTCCTTCTTAGGTAGTTCATTTCCACTGTTTGCATCTTACGTTGGTCTTCTTTTTTGATGGTCCAAGTCTCGTACTCAGAGCATAGAACCGACTCTACCATAGATGTTGCGATGTGTTTTTTAACGTTGTTTGATATATGCCGATCCCACCATATTTAGTCTAAACTTCCTATTATTTTGCGGCTATTCTCAATCCTGGACTTTATTTCTTCCTGGCCTATACCGTTTTTGGTAATGAATGTCCCTAGGTATTTGAATTTTTGTATTTGTTTTACTTCTTGGTTATCACTAATGAGTATTTGAAATAGAGCATCTGTGTTAATTGCTAGATATTTAGTTTTGTATAAGTTTATGGTGAGGCCCCATACTTCATACTCTTCTAGGAGTTTCTTAACCATATATTCTAAATCGTAGAAGTCGTGTGCGATTACGATTTGATCGTCAACAAAGTTTAGCGTGAATAAGTGGTTTTCATTAACAGGTACACCTATACCACTTACTTTCTTCTAATACTATTTCCAAATAGTAGTTGAATAGCAGTGGAGATAGGCTGCATCCTTGTCTCAAACCTTTAGTTGGAGTGGAAGGTTCCATAAGTTAATTACCATTTTTAACGTAAGCTTTGTTGTCTCGATACATTTCTTTTATTATATTTATGAGTTCTTGAGCTGTATTCATGAGGTTTAGTGATTCCCACAATTTATTTTGGGGGACCGAGTCGTAAACCTTCTTTAGGTCAATAAAGGCAAGTGTGTCTCTTCTTCCTCTTATGCCTTAGGAATCTTAGAATCCTATAATCGGTAATCTTCCAAAAATATATCGTGAATTTCTTTATGGATTTTCGGTGATGTTATACTATTTGGATGTCTAAAGCTAAAGCCTTCGCTGTCTTCATGACAGTGTTTAAATGCAATAGTCTCCATTAAGTTATTAATTCAGTGAATATTTAATTGTAGCACAAAATTCCATTCTAAAATAATGAAATATATATTTTCATTAAAAAGTGTAAACAACTACTTGACAGAATGACTTGCTTTTGCAGCTGTTTATATGATAGCAGGTGAAACAATTCCTTCCACTACCAATCGAATATTAAAAATAGTCTATACAGTGATGTCATAGTTGAAATAACATTACATAATGTCAAAGTACAAATGTAAAAATGCAGTTCGAACTTGAAAAATGAAGGAAATTTTTTGCTTGGAATTTTCCATATTTTCAACAGTCTTTGCTATTTACTTCAGTATATAAATTTAAATACAGTCTCTGCAGGTCATGTGCATTGTACATTATGGAAACTTGTAATTGTGCATTGCATACGTTAAACAATTGATTGTCTTAATCATTTCACTTTCATTGATATGCTGAAATTCCCTTTTCATACACAAAAATCATCAGATTCCTTGATTTAATACTAACTACCGTAAAGTAAGTGTTACCAAGCTGCCGGAGTGGAAGAGAAATCGTCTCGTGTGGAGAGATGGAGAGTAACCAAAAGGCAAAATACTTGACCTTCACAGTCATTAAACTAATGTAACATCGCAATTGATGTTGAGGGCAGGAACTTTTACAACAAATAAGTTAATTTTGAATTATCATTCTGCACGTTGGTAATTTGAAAGTAGCTTATGCCTATATAAAATATGCTACAAAAATTTCTAACTTCCTTTTCCGAGGTCGGTTTCCTCTAACAAGTTCACTATTTCGTTAACATATCTTTACATTTTTAATTACATCAAAATCGGGGATTCCCGTTTGAGTAACAAGTAAAAATTTTAAAATTGTGAACACCCATAGAGAAATCTTTCAAATAAATAAAGCGTAATTTTGAAAATTAATTAGACGTTTCAAAATTTAATAAAAAACATTCAAGTCTCCTTAGAATACTACTCCTATTTCTAAATATTATGAAAAATGTTTGATCAAAATTTTTGCTATTTTTTGTTCTCAGGTGTTTTATATTAAGATTGAAAAAAAAACTAAACCTTCAGCAATTAGCTATGTAAAATAAATACAAGAGATGTAAGCCCTTCTTACGTATGTCACGAAACAAGGTTTAATAAAAATCTTTAGTGTCGGCTTTAAAACATATTTTTCTGAAAATTTGCACCTCTATAATATCCAGTAATACGAACTAAGACGAATCAGTTTGATATCTCAGTTATTTAAAGTATTTCTGGGCAGATTCGTAAGAGCCAGTGCCCACTACATCTATCAGTAGGGTTTAAATATCAGTATTTGTATTTAATAAACAAATTAGGTATACAATAAATTGTTAATACGGCTCTATTTAACAACAGACACATACAAATGTATAAAAAAATGATACCGACCGGAAGTGAAAATGTGGTATTCTGCGTGAGAACCCGGCGCTTAATCAGCACAACCCATTTAGGCTCTTTGTTGCGCGATGTCATTATTACATATAATAGTGATACTCTGCGAATTGGGTTTTTTAATTATTTTAAAAATTGATTTAAACTAAATAAATTAACTGTAATCAATAACAGCTGTTACAAACTAATATAAAAAATGTTATGTTTGATATACCTTTATTAATTTACTTAAAGTATTACATGACATTAGTAAAGTTAGTTAAGGTAGGTAGGTGGGCCGTTCTAGGCTTTTGGTCTCTTCAGCCGTAGATCTTTTTTCAACTTGTGCGGTGGATGTAGAGCAGCTTCCACTAAAACAAAGAGGTTGTCTGGGAGGTCGGGGTATAGTGAGAAAAGGAGAGGCGGTTTTAGTTTTCGCGGGGTTTTGTAGGGATGCTGTTAACAAGGACGTGGTTTCGGTTTAGAGGTTTGTGGAAGATTTGGAGTGTTTCTAGGGTGATAGGGTGCCGTAGAGCAGGGTGCAGGACATGTATTTCTATTGGAGTTCTAGACGACGGTCAATGATTGAAGTAGTTTGGGTGTCGATATGGACTTGGACGCTGGGATGACCTCGATGATGTCGGAAAACGCGGCGAAGGATTTGCTTTTCACATGCTAAAATTTGCTTCTGTAGGTGTTTTTTGATGGCGGCACCCTGAATGCATCGGAGGAGTTGGAACGGTTGCAGACTGTTTTCAGGTTTTCACGGATATCGAGGTTTAGAGCACAAGTGCGTTGGAAGGTGATTTCTAGGTATGGATCGTGCTTATAGAAAGAGAGATTCTGGATAGAAATGTTGATAACACAGGTATCCAATCTAGGATTTCCGAAGGAGTTTGGATGTCGAAATAACATTGCTAACGATTTACCTGCGTTGAGGTTCTCCACTTGCTGGTCCTTTGACGGATGTTGTTGAGGGATATTTTGATTTCTTGGAGTGCAGGAAGGGAAGCTTTTTGAACGTTCTAGGTGACGGTGTCATCCGCGAAAAACTTTGTTTTTCCTCGGGTCGGATTTGTAATTTCTATTTGTAAATAATAAATGTCGCATTTAAAAGTATCTGAGAAGACAGTATCGGCACAACTCTGTTTCGCTGGTATGTGATGTCGGTTAGATGTTTCTTTGTTTTATTTTCGATTTGACGCGCTAATTTAAAAGCACCCTTAAAGCAAAGGTTTTTAAAAAATGGAGCTTTACAGAGTAAAATATTCCAAACAATGACCAACACCAACACATATTTTTTATTTTGGTAACTGATGATTTGATAATGCCTGTATGTAGGGGTCATTGCCTATTACAATCTGTCCAATTATAATTTTTCTAATATTGTAAATTAACCGCGGTACCAAGCTCATTCGTTTTAGCACACTCAGCCTGCATACAGCGCAAAGAACATGGCCGTGCTACCTTCATTAAAACAAGCCCGCATATATCACACAGTAGGTTGATTTATCGTATTTTTCCAGTATCTTTGGCACATTATTATCATTAGTTCTTATGTTCCTTCGATAAGTGTTTCGCTGTATTTCAATCTTGGATATGTTGCCTAATGGTTTTGGTAACTACGTGTTGAAAGATCGCCTACGATGGCACTAAAAAACGCCAATTACTTCTATTTTAGGTTATTTTAGTAGCTCCTTAAGAGCAATATTTTAATTAACTTTCCAACCAACTGAATAAACTGATTTAACCTTCGTACTCTGGAAATCGGGTAACTGCCAACTAAACTAAACCCAAGATAATTTGGAGGAACATGAAGGAAATATTTCCTTTGAAAGTTTGGAGAATTAATGTGTCGTTAGGTCTGACGAACAAGGCTATGATAGTGACGAGCAAGATGAAAATGTCATTGCGGCTGACCGTATTTGGGGGTACTTAGCTCTTAAGTAAGGTAAGAAGAAAAGTGTCCGAATTTATTAGCGAAGACGAAGGTCTAGCAGACAAAAGCAAGGGTGTAGTTTCAATGATTGATTGCTTCAATCTATTTATATCAGAAAAAATAATACAGATTATTATAAAATCTACTAATCAGAGCAAATAGTTTTATAAATTCACATAATGAGAATGAAAACAATACCATGGCACCATGGGTGAATGTAGATGCCACGGAGATAAATACATTTTTTACAATAATTATTTTAACTGGCAGATTTAGGGAATCTCGAGAAGATCCACACAAATTATGATCAACCAGCAATCGATTTTCGAACCCATCTATATATCGAGCCGTTATGAACAGAAATAGATGTATAGATATACTACAATGTATTTGCTTTGATGACCTAAACACTAGACCAGAAAGGATACAAATAGACAAACTACAACAAACAACTAAAGTTGTAGACATATTCCCTATCAGCCTGCATTAGTATCGATGAACCATTGATCTCCTTTAAAAGCCTCTATCCATTCAAGGTATACATCCCAAGTAAACCAGGTAAATACGGGATTAAGGTTTGGACACTCTGTGATGCTGATAATTTCTTCTGCTGCAATTTCCAAGTTTATTTAGGAAAACAAGGCGACACATGAAGTTAAGATATTAAGAAGTCACTGATATGGCAACGGTCGCAACGTAACCACAGACAATTTATTCATGGACATTACTTTAGCCTAAGAATTATTATCGAAAAATATATCATTGATGTACTTTGCGTAACAATCGAGATTTACCAAGATGTCTTTCGAATATTCTATCGCGTGCTAAATATTCATCCGATTTTAAATTTGGAAAGGACATCACGCTAGTTTCTTATCTTACTGAATATAAATAATTTATGGTATTGTTTTCTTCGCTCCGCCGTGAACATGAGATAGGAGTAGACAAGATATTTAAACCCGAAATTATTCTTTCCTACTACAAGACAGAAAGTAGCATAGATGTTTAGATAAAATAATACGGGAGTATACCTGCAAAAAGAGAGGGAGAAGGTCTACATCCAGCAGTGAATGAATATAGGTTTATAGTGATAGTGATAGTGTTATACCTGCAAAAGGGCTACTAGAAGATGACCTCTGCGGCTCTTCCTAAATTTTCTCAATATTGCTTTTTACAATGCATTTGATATGCATATGTCACGTAAACATCACAACTGGACGAGTCAATCGCCAATAAACAATAGAAGAACGTGATTTCCACAAGAACTTGGGTTATCGTTAGGTGATGGTAATATTTTGCGACGAGGAACTCCAATTCTGCACGATAGAAAAGGATTTTCTACAGCATTGTGCAGTGTTATGAAAGCATTGGGATAAATCTACTGAAAACTTTCAAGAAGGATGGAGCTACACGAGGAGCAAAGAGAACCCTCAGTGTCGTGGAAATGACAATAAATATTGCTTGAAGCTTTCCCGGTTTCTGTCAACTGTCAGCACTAATTATCGGCTTAGACCACGTCGTTGATTGGAGGTCCCACTCAGCAAAATGGGATTACTGGTTACTGTGTGTGAACCTAAACAAACTAACGTTTCGCAAAACAAACTCACTAGAGTGAGTTATTTCTTCCACCAAAGTCCTCATAAATGATGTGCTAGTGATACTGAAAGACAAACTACCGAAAGATATAGTTACTTCTATTAGTGGAAATGTGTTTGAAGAATACCTTTTTCAGTTGGAATGGCAACTTTTCTAAACAGGTCGAAGAAGCGGCCATTGGTTCACCTCTGTCTCCAGTAATCGCCAATATATTCGTGGAGAACTTGGAAACCAAAGCTTTGGCATCAACGGGCCTGAAACCCAAATCTTAGTTCAGATATGTGGATGACACCTTTGTCGTTTGATCTCACGGACGCCAAACCCTAAATCAGTTTCTACCTCAACTCAATTCACAATAACATCCCCATCCACCATGGAAGTTGAGCAAAACGGCAGTATTCCGTTCCTAGATGTTGGTGTCACTAGAAAACGCAATGGCAGCTTAGGGCACGCTGTGTACTGGAAGAAGACGCACACAGATAGGTAACTAAATGCAAATGCACATCATCACCCTAAACAGAACAACACCGTGTTCAAAACTCTGACTACCAGAGCTATCCGTATATCGTCATGACGTCATTGGTATATAACTGTTATACAGTTGAAGAAATTCGGAAAGCTATTCACAGAACTGAAAATCCCAGGGCTAAAGAGGAATCCACACCTTCGGAAAGGTTAGCCCTTTTATCATACAGTACAGGTACTGCGGATAACAGATAAGATAGGGCATGTTCTGAAAAGACATTAAATAAAAATAATCATAGCGACCAAAGAAACCCTAGGCAAGGGTTTCCGATCAGCTAACAGTTATACTTCTAGCTTAAAATCAGCTGGTATCTACAACACCCCTGCTCCTGTAGCACAAACTACATTGGGTAAACTGGGCGTTCCATCGAATTGAGACTCTGAGAGCATATAGGTCATTGCTAACATAACCGCATCACAAAATCGACCTGCATAACTGGCAACACATTGGACTTTGAAAATGCTCGAGTGCTTGCTAAAATTCCACATTACTTTCCAAGAATCATACTCGAAGCAATAGAGATTGAGAAACAACCCAATAACATCAACAGAGAGGATGGGTTCCGGCTCAGCAAAGCTTGTACACCGGTAGTTTATCCGTTAAAGTTTCGGAAACAAGACTGATCCCACGGTCATGTTCTGCCGCACTTGTTCCCGCTTGTCGAAGACGGCAAACCAGAACTACGACGTTCTATTCGATTGGCTGAAAAAGGTTTAAATACCTCCGCATCTCGGATTTGAATTCAGTACTACGAAGACTCTGAAGATGCAAGCTGCAATGTCGTACGAAACGTTAGTTTGTTTAGGTGCACAAACACTAACCAGGAATCCTGCCTTTGCTGAGTGTGACCTCCAATAGACGGCGCGGTCTAACCCGAAAATTAATCATAGTGTTGACAATGACAATAAATTTTCTAAAAGGTGCGAATTATGCCAGAAATATGTTGGTATGTCCAAGACATAGCAGCATTATAGAACAGAAGCAGAGTACTTGCCATTACTGAAAAAAAGTGAAGATGGAGAACCACAATAGAGAGAAATATAATTATTACACAGGAAATACCTAACAATGCTATGAAACTACAAAATATACCTAAACTCATCATTTAGAAAGAAGGTCAACTTTAACCCAGTTTTAAATTAATTTTGAGATTATATGTTCTATACGGTTTTTAGAAATGTTATCATCTTTAACGAAGCAAAAGAATTCAGTGGAAAATACATGATTTGCATCAAGACTCAATGTATAATCGTGTTTCAGAAACTGCAAAAATAATGCTATTGACAAATATCTAGGTTTTGTTCACAATTGAGCACTATTTCCAATAGATCCGTAAATCCTTTATACAAATTGCAACATAAATTTCATCAAAATAGGTTTACAAACAACAAAGCGACAGGTATTAAAATACTGTGCCTTCGCCTCTATCACATCACTCAATTTAATTAAATTTTTAAAGTCGTTTACGTAAAAATATTTTCCTGATAATTTGAAGCTACACCACTTTAACATTTGTTGTGTTTTGCACAAACGTTTTTGCACACAGTAATTTTAAGTTAGCGAGTTTAATCAAAGTTGCAGATTCTGATTTGCCAGAAAAATATGCCAAAGAAGCAACGTTTACTTCCGTTTGGGTTTTGTTTCAAAAGTAAGTGATTTATGTAATTAAACTACCTTTTTTGATATTGTAGCATTACTCATTTTTTAAGTTTACAAAATACTGAGATATTTTGAAACTAACAGGTGTACTCAATTTATTATGCTGTCTATCAAAATAGTAGTTACATATATCTAAAATAAATTGTTTCATGACAGCGTATTCTAAATGTTCACACAATCGCTTTTTTTACCTTTATTAGTTAAACGGATTTTGTAACAACAGAGTATTGCAGGAAAGCAAATTTAAGTAATTACATTGATATTTTATGTGACTTTGAAGATTAATCTTATTTCCTGCTTTGATGTTTGCTACGCATGAATAATGCAGAAGGAAAGAAACAAATTAATCTTACATTTGAAGGGTAATTAATTAACTTTCACGAAGGAAGTTTACGGTGTTTGTACATTTTTAACGTTAATGTATGTGTGTCATTTTGCATTGACTTATTTTTTTGTCGTTGTTGAAGATAAAACTATAACATTCCATCATTTACGAAAGACTTTCTAACTTACTTAGTCGAGTAAATTATACGGTTCAACAACGCTGCTTTAATTTTTTTCGAGTCCATTTAATAGCAGGAGTATCGCGTTATAGTAGAAAATACCGTCGAACTTCCATGTACTGAAGTTCCAAGAAACTGTGAAAAATTCGATATACGGAACAGCAACATTTTTAAGTTGGCAGATCTGCTTAAATCTACAGAAATGATTGTGCAGTAATTTAGAAATGTTTATAAGTAGTGCATTTAAATAAAGTTTTTTGTTCGAAAAACGTTTCTCACTCATTTAAACTACAAAACACCTCTTCAGTTAAATTTTCTTGATATTGAAATGCTCGCCAAATTGTGGAAAATGCAGTTAAAACATCATTTCCTGCAGGAATGGAAACTACACTATAGTTTTCGTTTTCTTGTAGTTATTTCTCTTCAATTTGTTCCCTAAACTTCTCATTTCTGACGCCGCCAATAATTTCCGGGTCATTAACATACTCGAACATTCACTATAACATTTTCATCAATGCAGATAACCTTGCAGTTTAATTTTATCAGAAACATTGACACTAGCATTCAAATTTTTCCAGCTTTTTATTAGTTCTTATAATCGATATTGTCTTCTGCTTTTTATTCATACGTACAAGTTTCAGTAACACCCGCTATTCCAAAGCAATTTGCAATTCTTGAGGATGTAAAATCATTTGTCCACAATTTTGATAGTTTGGCAATAAAATTCCCTAGCGATATTAATCCGGCAAACGCCTGATTATGTTCTGCTTTAATGGTATTAAGTAGAATTCTCTTCCGGTAATTAATTTTGAAATTTTTAGTACGCCTTGTTCCATTGGTCGTAACTTTGACGTAATATTTAGTGGAAAGAATACAAAGTTATCATTTTTGAATTTAGTTGTACATGTAATCGCTTTTTTTTTTATTAATCGTATGGTTATTAGACACAGAAGATATAAAGAAGAGAAAAAATATTAATAGTATACAATATATACAGGGCGTTTAAAAAATACGTTCGGATATTTTTTCCACTTACCAATACAAACAAAAATTCTTTAAAATCGAAATTGTCTTCTGCTTTTCATTCATGCTTAAGTTTCAGTAACACCCGCTATTCAAAAGCAATTTGCAATTCCTAAGGATGTAACATCATTTGTCTACAATTTTGATAGTTTGGCAATAAAATTCCTTAGCGATATTAATCCGGCAAACGCCTGATTATGTTCTGCTTTAATGGTATTAAGTAGAATTCTCTAAGTTACCCGCCCATTAAGTCAAATAGCCATGTAAATAAAATATTTTAATTGCAATTAATTGAGGTAGATGTTCTACATATCCTCCTTCCATGTGTACACATCCTTCGCATCTCCGTAAACATGAACGCCGCATTCTTTCAAAGATTCCCGGATTCATACGAACAGTCTGGCAGGCATGTTCTATTCGTTCTCGCAATTTGTTTAAATTATTCACATAGGTTGAATAAACTAACGACTTTAAATACCACCAAACACATAAGTCGAGCATATTGAGGTCAGGAGATCTAGGTGGCCACACAACTGGACCCCCTCGCCCAATCCACCTGCCGTTGTAATTTTCGTTTAGGAAATATCTGACCATGATTGAAAAATGTGCAGAAGCCCCATCGTGGATCAACCACATATTCATTCTAAGAATGAGGGGTACATCTAACAATAGTGGCAAGGTATTACGCAAAAAGTCAAGATTCAATTGGCCAGTCAAACTGTTCGGAAGAAAAAATAAGTGGACGCGACTGCCTCCCTGGACTTTGCCATACTGGAA
>JABXWE010060907.1:0-14984 GCA_014611495.1 Limonius californicus
TAGTTAGATTGTTTTTTTAATCCTTAAGGATTTTTCTTGCAAATTTTTAGAACATTTTTAAGCATCAACGTTAACTTAGATGACTATAAATATACTTATCCCTAAATTATTTTTTTTTTTTTTTTTTTTTTTTTTAAGAAATCGTGAGTTTGCCAAAGGCAACTCCAAGATTCCCATCCCTCCCAGCTTATCCCGGCTCAGCACATTTCGTGCTATTCACAGGTGTAACATGCCCCACCCTTGAAAAACCCCATGCCCCAGACATCACAAACACCCTGGGAAAGTGCAGTGCTCAGGATTCGAACCTGAGCGACTTTGGTAGAATAACTCCGAAGCCAAGCGCTGAGGCCATTACTCTACCGCGGTCCCCCTTAAATTATTTTTAAAACACGCTTTTATTGTTAATTGGAGCAAGTAAATCACATGGTCGTGTAACGTGTATACGTCAAAGGTTGTTTTAGAGAAACTCCTTCGAGGGATGCATAACATATAGAAAACATGCTTTACCACTAGGAAATTTTTCAGAAATAAGAAGTTTATGTTTAATACTTCATATTTCTTTGGCAACTCTATTTGAAGTATACTCTCTTAAAAATATTTGCACTTATATTAAAATGTTTCTAGTTTTTCTAGTTATACCACCAAAACCTAAGTTCTTAAATCATCTAATCTGCCATTCCGTTTTCCTTGTCTAGTTCGGTATATTTCAATATGAAACATTAGAGGCTGGTTCGAGCAGACAAGGAAGTGTACTTTATATTCGAGGATTTATCCCAAAGCAATTTTTATCCGGGAGGTTTTTCTGCGGTGATTTGTTTTCGGGGGATTTTTTATCAAGAATTTCTTCCGGAATGCGCCTAAGGTCTCCTATTCTACATTTTTAGCATTAAGAATCAAAAGTTAGTTTATTTTAATTTTTATAGAATATTTTTCTCAGTTAACATGAAAATGTTTCCGTGTTTTCTTAGATAAACATATTTATTTATTTATTTATCGTATGGCATTACATCACATTATGCAGGTATACAAGATTAAATGTACAGAATCATATAATTAGTATAACTAAAAAAATAAAACAAACAAACAATAAGTAAGTATAAACAAATATTACAAACAAACATCTAAATTTCGGAATTATTCGACTGCATTGTCTGTTGCATCCAAGAAATCATCGATGGGGCCGGCATAGGATCTTAAAGGGCATGCTTCTACTATGTGCCGAATGGTTTGTCTGCCGGTGTTACAGTCGCATTCTGGGGAAGGCGTTTTTCCCCATTTAAACATAGAGTCAGCACATCTTCCGTGATTCGTCCGTATTCTGTTCAGCGCTGACCATGCTTTTCGTGGCATGTCAAAGCGTGGTGGTTTTCGAGTTATAGACAGCATATTCTGGGCGTCGTTCGGCAACTTTGATTCCCATTCTCTCCTCCATGACTCGGTCAGATTAAAAGCGTTTTGGTGTAAGGCGTCTGCTGTTGTTAGTGCTGGATGTCTCGAGCGGAGTCTATTCCTTTCTAGGTCGTGGACATCCAAGTGTATAGGCAGTTGGGGCTTCTTTATAATTTTCCGGTATTCCCTTAAAAGTGCGTTCTGTCTGCGGAGATGAGGTGGAGAAATGTGACTTAATATGGGAAGCCCTTGGCTGAGGGTTGATTTTATTATTCCCGATATGATACGCATTGTGTTGTTCAGTTGAACGTCCACTTTTCTTGAGTGAGGACTGTTGAGCCATGCTGGAGCACAGTACTCAGCAGCAGAGTAAACCAAGCCTAGTGCGGCGGAGCATAAGGTGCTAGCAGAGGATCCCCAAGTGGTGCTACATAATTTGTGGAAGATATTATTCCAACCGTTCAGCTTAGCTGCTGTTTGGGAGAGATGCTTCTTGGAGGACAGGGTCCTATCTAGAGTAATTCCTAAATATTTTGGGGTACCGTTATGAGTAAGCGAGTTACCCTCAAAGATTATTTGAAGTTCTTGGTTTGCTAATTTATTATTAAGATGGAAGCAACTGACTTATGTCTTCGCTGTACTTGGCCGTAGCCTCCACTTGCGGAAATACCTCCCCAGGATAGATAAGTCCTCCGTCAGGGTAGCCTACGTCTCTTCAATGTGTTTATGCCTTGTAGCTATCGCCCAGTCTTCTGCGTACCCAAATTTTCTTGCTGAAGTTACGGGTATATCAGCGATGTATAAGTTAAGAAGCAATGGAGCTAATACGGATCCTTGGGGCAGGCCGTTGTTAATTTTCATTTTTTTGCTGTCTTTCTCGCCTAGTTTTACCTGAAAAGGTCTGTTTCGGAGCATATCGTCGATTAGGTTGACGGTTTTCTGGCAGGGTATTTCTTTAGCTAGCTTATAGATCAGACCATGTCTCCAGACTGTATCGTAAGCCGCAGTCAGGTCGATAAAAGCAACTGATGTTTTTTCTTGACGTTGGAATCCTGCTTCGATGTAGGTTGTTAAAGACAGAACCTGATCTGCACAGCTCGTTCAGGACGAAATCCAGCTTGCTCTATAGGTATGCTCTCCAGAATTTTTGGGTTAATTCTGTTGTAGATTAATCTTTCTAGCAGTTTGTAGATTATACTCAGAAGTGCGAGAGGGTGGTAACTTTGTGGCATGTCGCTAGGCTTACCAGGCTTCAGGATGGCTATGATTTTTGCCCTTTTAGTGACTGTGGAATAGTGCTTGTTTTAATTACGTCTGTGAAGAAGTGCGTCAACCATCGTTCAACAAATGCATGTAGAACGACAAATCAGCTGGACATTAACAGGCACGATCCAAAGATTATCCTATTGCATCATAAGAATCTTCACCGTAGAGCATCCTTAAGGCTTCCTCAAAGTCGCTAAAAGGTTAACTATAGAAGATATCCAAGAGTTAACCTTGAAAGTCATCTTTTGATTAACCGTAAGATGTCCAAAAGCTAACCTTGAAAGTCAGCTTTTGGACACCTTCTCTAAATTTTAACACAATGAAGTAAATCAGTTTCTCATAAAACATTCCATATAAAAAGAAATACGGAAAATTCGATGTAAATGTAACTGAAATTATAAGAGAAGTCATATTAACGAAAGTATAACATACCTACTGGTTATTCGGTTTATATTTAATCCCTGTAGCGTGAACATTTGATGGGCACCGATTCAGCCTAAACCAATAATGACGGTGTGTCACCAGCATAGAACAGATCCTTCTAGTTGCATTTCCAACGTTGTTGCGCCAACCAACAAGAGTTTCACCTAAAAATTACAATTGGCCGTTCTTGTCACATTAAAATATTCAATTAAATTTAAAGGTATAAAAGAAACACTTACCGTAATAATTACTGGAAAGGATACACACACTAAACCTGCGACTATAACTGAAAATGGATTCTATTGTTCTTAAGAGTATTACCATTGCCCACGCTTTGCAAATGCTAATGGCTTAAGAAAGAAACCCCGGGAGATACAGCGCATGCCTTATGCCGTCCAACAGTCCACCCCTTAATAGTTTACATCATGTGGTAATATTTAATGTAATTTTATTTGTAAATTAGAAAAATTATCACTTATCAGCATGTTAAATTTTGTTTTTAAACCCTCAATACTAAATAACCGTAATTTAATCGCTAATCACTTATTTTACTTATCGTCTTCATAATACTTAAAGTAAATTCGGTTCTAATCGAAAGGCAAACAGCGTAAGTACCTATGACTAATCTATAAGGATTCTTGTATATTTCCGAATTTATTTTCTTCTGGGTTGTGGATTTATTTGAACAAATGCCACAAGAATTTAACGATCACCTTTTACTTAAGAAAAGAGTATCTCCATAGCTAGCGTTATTGTAGCTAAGAAGGTTGTATGTTTTCTAGTACGCTAGTGTGGAATGTAACAGTGAGGATTGTCCAAAAGTTAACCAAGAAAAAAATAGCAAAAATGATCTTAGAGCTTAGACAATAGCTTAAATAAACGTAAACCCGTAATATGATTTACTGTATTGTGGGTTCACGAACAATATTTATGTTTCTGTTGCTATTTTGTTACTCATTTCTGTAAGTAAGTAATTAAAAAATGGGAAATAACAATAATAACATTATGTTTAGACTCAAGTTGTAAATATTTTTAAACCCAATTGCAATCTACTTATAGTTATTGACAACAGTATGTGCAACTATTATCAACTTACTATGATTATCTTTTAGCAGGGATTTTTACGTATCTTTTTATTAACTTTTAAAACCTGTAATAGAGCATGTATCCAAAAACTAACTAGGTCGCTTTAAAGGTATAGCTATAATATGTACTTGAAAGTTAGTCAAAAGTCAACCTTTTTGATTGCGATAAAGTTAACTATTTAGAATAACTATTTCTCAACTTTAAGTAGAACGTAACGGATACTGTAGTTATAGTAACCACTACGGATGTACAAAAGACACCTTTAAGTTACCCCAGGTAGGCCATCTTTCCAGGTTAAGAAATGATCACGTTGTGGACAGTCAAGGTTAACTTTGGTTATGTGGGAATATTAATACAATCAAGCTAAGGGTGGGAGTGCGGTCATTAGTAGAGGATCCATTTATCACTACGAAGAATGCCATCTGCAAAGCATGGAGATACAACTCACCATTATCGGAGTCAAAACTACCAAACAAAATCGGATGGTTGGAGCAGTATACTATCCACCCAGAGATAACCTCAAAAAACAAGATTATAAAACACTCCTGCAACATCCGGGTGAAAGATTCATTATAGGAGGCTAAGCATGTTGACTTTGGATCCAGACTAACCACAACCAAGGGAAGTGAACTAAGGAAGGCTGTCCAGGAAACAGGATGCTATTTTCACACTAATGGTAAGCCTACTTACTGGCCTACTGACCAGAATAAAATTCCCGACTTGTTAGATTTTTTCATCTCAAGGAAGGTTTCACCCAACTTCATTGGTGTAGAAGAAAATTTTGATTTAGGTTCTGACCACTCTGCTGTTATTCTGACACTGAGTGAAAGGATAATTAAGAAAGAAAATCGGCCTGCGTTAGTTAATAAAACTACTGATTGGGACAGCTTTAGAATTGACCTACAAGAGAGCATTAACTTAACATCTGCCTAGCAACACCCGAGCAGTTAGAAGAAGAAACTGAGAAGTTTACTACGCTAGTTCAAGTCGCAGCTTTTAATAATACTAGAGAAATTACCCATATAATTAAGGGCGTTAACTACCCAGTGGAAATTAGGGAACACTAACAATAAGGAAAGATAATGGTCCCTGGGCTAAGGATAACAGACAAAAAGCTAAGATTCTCGCTGAGCATCTAGCAGAAACCTTCCAGCCAAATCAGATGCAAGTACAAACCACACTTGACATTTCAGAAAATCATCTCTCGGAAGAAATTAGTCCAGTTACCCCAAAAGAGCTAGAAAAAGAGATCAAGACAAATCTGAATTCAAAAAAAAGCCCCAGGATTCGATCTGCTAACAGGTGACATCTTGAAACAACTGCCCAGAAAAGGTGTAGTCATGCTTACCTACCTCATAAATGCGACATTTAGATTAAAACACGTCCGCTCCATTTGGAAAGTAGCGAAAGTACTTAATAATGTTACCAAAACTCGAAAAACCTCCTCATGATGTGAAGTCTTACAGACCCATATCACTGCTCCCGATCATCTCCAAACTTTTCGAGAAATTGTTTCTCAAAAGACTGAGAATTCTAAAGAGGATAAAAAAAAACTGATTCCAGACTACCAGTTTGGATTCAGGCAGAAACATTCTACCATAGATTAAGTACATCGGATCGTAAATGTAATATAAAATGCCTTAGAAGAAAAACAGGTGTTCTCCGCTGTCTTTCTTGACGTAGCTCAAGCGTTCGACAAGGTCTGGCATGAAGGCTTGATCCATAAACTGAACAAGACTCTTCTGAAACAGTATGTTGAAATTTTAACATCTTATATTTCTGACAGGCTATTTCGTATTACACAAGAAAATGAATACTCGGAACTAAAAGAAATTTCTGCGGGCGTACCTCAGGGTAGTGTTCTGGGACCTGTACTTGCTCTATACCAATGATATTCCAGAGATGCAAGAAATTACCACAGCTACCTTCGCTGATGATACAGCTTTGCCTATAGTAGGTCAAAATGCAGTGGTTGCCACAGAAAAACTTCAAAAAGCTTGTGACAGTATAGCTGAATGGACTAACAAAGGAAAAATTAAATTGAATGATCTTAAATCCAGCCATACATATCAATTTCACCAACAAAAAGGTGGCTGATCCACCCTCCATCAATATTAGTGGCACTATTGTCCCGTTTGAAAACTCGGACAAATACCTAGGTATGACCCTGGATACGAAGCTGCGATGGAAGGATCGTGTTAAGAAGAAAATAGTAGAACTAGGCATTAAATATAAACAGCACTATTGGCTCTTGGGTAGGGACTCTAAGTTGCCAATACAGCATAAAATTCTTATCTATATCCAGATCATCAAACCCATCTGGCTATATGGTATACAGCTATGGGGCTGCACCAGAGAGACCAACATCAAGACGATCCAAACGTTTCAAAACAAGGTACTGCGTAACATGGTATGTATGCAATAAAGATATTCATCGTGATCTTCACATTCCCTCTGTTAGGGATGAGATTAGAAGATTTGCAGGGAAGCACGAAGATAGACTCCATCGGCATGTCAGCGTAGAAGCTCTTCGACTGTTGGACAACCACCACATAGTCCGCAGGCTGAAGAGGATCAAGCCATTCGAATTAGTGTAGTGTTATGTGATTAAAAGCAGAGCACAGTGAGCAAGACCTAGGACGTCATTGGATGTACTTAAGTATATTTATCTTTTTAGTTTTAAGATTTAACATAGAAAAATTAATGGTTGGTCATTATGACCAGTTTTAATAACCTAAACACTGTTAAGGGTGTTGAAATATAAAAAATATATATGGGAATATTCTACATATTAATACCATATCTCAATCGTTTCGTCAATTATCGTATCTATCTTCAAAATAATCATAATTTACCCGTCAATCAACATACAACGGAGCTTTGAAGCAGTTTGAAATTAAAACTTTCAAAATTTTCAACACATTTGTAAGATTGTTAATACTAAAAAATAATAAGATACATTCAGATCCTAATGATTGGAATATTGTCAAGAAAACGTCGTTTTCTGAGGGAAATAAATATTAATCTGTAAATTGTAAAGGTTCCCATGTACTTTTATTCTTGCTTTCACCATCAGGAAAGTTTAACTCTTGAGTCGGCAATATTGTTAAAAACTTACTGTTTTCTGAGGAAAGAAATATTGATTGGTGGTTGTAAATATTTCTGCGTATTTATTCCCACTGGGAAAAGCTTTGCAATTATACAATAAAATCCACTATTTCTTCTATTTGCGTTTGTTTCTATTATACATTTTTAAAAGCATCTAACTTGTTACGTAGTCAATATGTATTAAACCAGTACAACTACGAATAAAATCTAGTCTTCGTTAGTAACTATGCACAGAACTAATTTTTCTGCCAGTACCTACTATTGTTAAAAGAATTTATCGTTTCCTAAGGAAAGGAAATTTTAATTTGAAATTGCAAAGGTTTCAATTTGCTTTTGTTCTTTTTTCCCATTACAAGGGAAGCTTAATTTCTTGTTTTCACCATTGTGTAGCTAACTGTTGATATCTAATAATTGTAAGTGCGTGACGATGTGGGTGATTATCCGATTGTCTGGGATGGAATGCCTGAGAGTCCTTTGAGTATCGGTTTCCGAGTACATAGTTACTTGGAATTCCGTCTTATTGCAGGAAATTGGGTTACCCTTAATAATTATTTCTGTAGCAAAATGTTATATTTGCAAAGAATTCGGAAACAATTTAAGTTTTTCTTTGAAATGCTTTAAAGGCCATTTGTAATTTATTTCGGTGCGGTGGATGTTTGGCGAAAAAGCAATTTAATTTTTATATATCAATGTAAATTAGTTCTGCAATACGCGGCATCCACGCAAACATCTAATAACATTTACCATGACAGGCAGTACGCTATCGATTTTGGTTGAGTGTGCTACAAACCGCTAATTTTCCAGAGGCAAATGGTAGTTAGAAACTAGAAGCCAGAAAAAGATTAAAACACTATATAACGAAGCCCTAAACCTTCCCATCTCCGTAATTCTCGGTTAATTCCGTAAAATTAAATCAATTTTAACATTCTAGTATTTCATTGAAAAGGGGAAATTCTTAATGAAAAATTTTATTCAGAACTTGTAGACAAAAGGCTTGCTTTTAATATAGCATCCACACATTGGAAATACAACTAAAATATTTATTATAAATCAAGAAATACGTAAAACAAAGTTCTTTATTTTTAAGCATATTCCGCTGGATCATTAACATTCTTGTTACATAATTTCATAGTGTACATGTATTTGTGTTTAATTAACGTAAGCTAAATTTGCTTAGGTTCCACAAATTATTACATAAATAAATTTGTTTGCCGACGTTAAACATTGACTGTACATAAACGGTTGGCATTACACACAATCAATTAAATTGAACTAGCTGAATCCGTAGGCTACATTCCACGTTGTTTCATAGTTTCATTGAAAAACAATAAATAAGGTGTGTGCAGATATAAGATGCATAGCAAAGTATACTTCGTTGTCAAAACAATCCTTTTTTTCTTTCGTAATAATACGCCTCATATAATCTAATTGTTACGTTCCTCTAATTGATTCGTTTGATATGATAGTATGCATAAATTTACACGTTTTAGGTTGTGAAAATCGCATTTTAAGGAACGAAATACCAATGCGGGTGATATTAATATAACTATTTTAAGTAGGGTGTCCAAACTGACGTTCATACTTTTGATATTTTTTGTTATGAAAATTGTATCTTAGAAGATGAAATCACGAGAGTCATTTCAAAATAATTTTGCTGCGTGAATTGTGAAAAATAATCACTGGCGAATTTTAATGGGCTAAAACTATATTTTAAATGGAGAAATACTTATAATGGTGGCTTTAATCAAATTTTTCTTAATTGAATGTCCCCTCTTTTAGAGGGAGTAATATCCTTTAAATATAATTTAAATGTAACTTTTTCGAATCGGCTGTTGCAAAGTATGTACTTTTAAAATGAGCACCTTTAATAATGGATGACTTCCGCCCAATTTAAGGCCCTACATGTATGTATGTACATATATTTACTAATATTTGTTATTGTTTAGTACTCTTCTAGATAATGTTGCCCGAATTAAATGGCCACATGCAATGGTCCTACTAAACAAGTCGCCGACCAGCTGACAGTTAATACATAAATATACGGCAAGGGGTAATTAGTTTAGGAAAAGGTGAAAATCCAAAAATAGAGTTCAGCATTTTAGCACCAACCATTTAGTTCACAAACTTAAAAAATTATAAGACATCGTTTCTTTAAATTACATTTCTAATTTACTCGTAAAAGTATGATTTGATATGTATCTTAAAATTCCAGAAGTAAGATTTTTGAATTTAGATACTAAAATAGGCGAGGGACGCCCCAACATATTTCCAGTACATATTGTAAAACAGTGTGTATGGTATTATTTCTTACTCTTTTAACATTTATTCTCTGAAAAATGGATCCCTTATATAAAAAACTGTTTTCAGATAGTGCTAAATTTTAACATCTTCTTTTTCTTTGGCAGTTCTCTTATACCCTAAGGTGTGGGATCTTCGATCAATTTCTGGTATGCCTATCTATTTAACGCCAACCTCTTTACTTCCTCGACACTCCTTCCTCTCTGTTGTGCCACATTCTTGATGGTGTACATCCACCTTGTTCCGGGTCTCCCCTTCCTCTCTTCCTTCTCTTTCCACTTCCATTATCATCTATGGGAATCTCTCTTCTTCCATTAGGACACGTGTCTATACTATTGTAGCTGTCTCTTTTTGATGGTTTCCACTACTCGGTCTACGTCTAGTTCTTCCCTCGTTGTTACGTTTTTGATTAAGTATATATCTTCCTTTTCTACCATTCTTCTTAGTGATGTCATCTCTGCAGCTATTATTTTTCTTTTGTATTTTTTGTCTTGGATTGGCCAAGTTTCTGCTCCATATATCAAAGTTGATGCGTAAACTGATTTATACACGTTCAGCTTTGTTTCCCTTCCGAGTTGTTTTTTATTTATTAGTGTTATGTTAATCTGATAGTATGTATATCTTTATTGCTTTTGATATTCAGTTTTTGAATCATGTAAATTTGAATTTTGACTTACATATTGAACCATTTTTTTAGGTATTTTTCTCTTCTTTATTACACCCATCATAAAATGTCTTCGTATTTAATTTTGTCGGAGCCGGAGTCGACTACTAAAATTATTAGGAGTCGAAGTCGGTGTTGGAGTGGAATTTTTTTACCGACTCATCAGCCCTGGTATTGGATACGTTTTGTGGTTGCAGTTTTTTCATTTTCATGCCATAGGTATGGGTAAATTATTGATTTCATGAAAAATTTTAATTTTCCAATTCAAACGGCGGTACAGCTGCAGTCCTAGATATCCTGCTAATTCGGCTTGTGGTATGTGCTTACTATTAAGTTTTACCGGGGGCGGGGGGGGGGGCAACTACTTCTTCTTAGAGTAAACCGAACTTGGACTGATTTTTCTTCGTTCGCTTTAATGCGTCATCGTCTGAGCCAGTGCTGGATCTTGTACAGATGTACTTGCAGATAAGTAAATGCTATTTTTGGATTTGCGTGCAAAGCCATTATGGCGGTATCGTCCGCGAACGTTGCCGTTGTAGTGATGTTCAATGTAGGTAGGTCTACCGTGAATGGTAAGTACAGAACAGACCCCAGACCACTTCCTTGGGGAACATCGGAATTGATAGGGTATAGTTCTGTGTAGGCTTTTTGGTATTGGACCCAATAGTGTCTCTCGCTAAGGTACGACTTTATTACTTTAACGATACTATGAGGAAGCTGCTGCTTGACTTTGTACAATAATCCTGTGTGCCAGACTATCGAAAGCCTGGCTAACGTCTAGGAATACTGCGCAACAGTATTTTTTTTCCTCTAGGTCCCTATTTATTTTGTATACTACTCTATGCACTTGTTCTATTGCGGAGTGACTTTCTCTAAATCCAAACCGATGGTTCGGTATTACTCGCCTTTCCTCCAAATATGGTTTAATCCGTTTTAGGAGCAATTTCTCTAGTATCTTTGATATCACCGGTAACAGACTTATTGGTCTGTACGACGGCACGTTCTCAGGGTCTTTTCCAGGTTTTGCTAATACTATAATTTCCGCAACGTTCCGCTGCATCGTAACGTAGCTCAGTCTGATTACCGCATTGAACAATAATGTTATATGTCTTATTGCCTCTTCCGGCAGCCCCTTTAGTATTCTACCAGTAATGAGATCGTATCCAGGAGTTTTCTTCGCATTTAAGTCTTCTTATATGATATTACGAACTTCTTTTACTCCGAATTTCCTGATTCGTAGGTCCATTTGAAGCGGAGTTTGTAAGTATTGGTGTATCTCGGCTTCTTCTTCTTCGGACATTGTGGTAGGGAACGGTTAGAAGACTTCCTTTAAATGTTTTGCGAATATATCGGCTTTCTCTTGATTGCTTGTTGAAATTTTAAAATGTCCGTAAATAATTAAAGTGACAGATTGTATTGCTAATTGTCATTTAAACAAAGAGTTTATTGATGTACCGATAACGAGATAACAAATTCAAAAACAGCAGATGATTATTTAAATTTTCAAAGTGCGTGCCGTTTATAAAATTGTAACTGACAGATAACAAATGATTTGTTTTAACAACAAAACACGTTGCGTTTAAGTAGTGTACGTAGAGTTTCTTTATCGTGTTTTGTAATTGTCAAGATGTTCACCGATGAAGAAAAGTAGGATATATTTGATGCCTACATTCACAGCAATAGAAATTCTGTTTTAGCATCTGAAAATTATGTAAATTTATACGCAAAGAGATAGCTATCCCACCGAATAGTGGACCCGGCAAGGATTTCAAGGATTTCAAGAAATTTGGCTGTTTGGGGCGGGTTTAGAAAACCGCGAGAGCCATATAGAAAAGGAATTATTGCTAATGAAGTGAATGTTCTGGTTCAATTAGCGATTGGTCCTGAAAACTCCAGCCGAAAAATGTATCAAGAGTGTAGTATTGATGATTCATATGTGAGGAAAATCATCAAAAACTAAGTACCATGATTATAAATTCACATCGGTACAAACTCTTCATCCTGGTGTTGGTAATAAAAGATTAGACTTTTGTTATTGGTTTCATGAAAAACTGTAGTAAGATTTGCTTTTTTTTCAGAAACATAGTATAGACTGATGAGTCTTTATTTACAAATTCGGGATGTTTAACAGGAAAAATCTTCATCACTATGCAACAGAGAATCCCCTTTTAATAAGAGAGACTAGGCTGCAAGTTCGATATTCTTTGAACATATGGGCTGGCCTTTTAGATAATGCGGTTCTGGGTCCATTTTTTATCGATAGACATTTAGATGGACTTGGATATTTGCATTTTGCACAAACAAATTTAGAAGATATGGTAGACGAATTGCCATTAGTATCCCTTTAACAGCAAAGCAAAGCTGGTCGTCACAACACCCGCATTGTTCGAGATTATTTAGATGCACGTTTTCAAAATGCACGGCTTGGCCCTGCTTGTTGGCCTCCACAATCGTCATGCTTAACACCATTGAATTATTTTCTATGGAGCAATGTAAAAAACGGATGCATCCCCGACTGAAAATATCGGACATATTCGCCTCAAAATCTAAATACTCTCATTCCATTTCGACCCCGTATCTCTTGCCGTTTCCGAGATACCAGTGGTGAGCTTCGAAAACTTTACCATCCTGTATACGTTGATATATCCGAGACTGCTCGTCCGATTTTAATAAAACGATTAAAAAATGTTTGTATAAGAAATAAGTATTTTTTAAAACTATTTTAAGGGTTTTAAGCATATTTTTCGTTATGATAAAGACCTGAGAGATCTACAAAATATTTTTTTATTTATTGGAGAAGCTTACCTCTGAGACTTGATGAATTTTCCAGAATTTCGAAAATGCTTATTTTTTAACTAAAAGTATACAAGTATTGTAACGCTATTTGTACGTATATGTAGAATACATAATAAAGAAAAGTAGCTATCTATTTCTTCTCTTCTTCTTCTTCTTCTTCTGTGTATAGGTAAATATCAGAACTTTAAATTGCTTTCAGTTATGCGAGAAGTGATACGAAGTGTGTGTTCCAAACTTACCCATGTAGAGATCATTATGGAAAGTATGTGAAACTTTCGGAGAATTGTTGCGCTTAGTTTCCAAAATACTTGTGAAACTGACAGCGTAAAATGTTTTTGAATACTAAAATATCGAAAAAACCGTATCCCTGTTTAAACAATTGACACATGATAAGCGGACAAAACAAATTTGTTTAATGTGGGCATCATCAAATCAGATCACTATTTAAATAATCGGTGTAAAACCAATTCGTACATAAAACGTAATGAAGTAGTAAATTCGCATATGCTATTTGTTAACCAAACAATGAGCTTCCCTTTACGAAATATTTTATGTTAATACATTTATATTAATTTAAATAGATATGTGAGTTTATCCCGAATAGGTTCGATTTAATTCCACACTTTTGAAATTATTAAACTATTTCATTCTATAAATACGATTACGGCACAATTCATAAACTGGACAATTCATACACCTAAAAATTGTACAAAATGAAAACACAATAACGGGGAAAATATAATCTAAATGGAATCTAAACGTAATAACAATTTATCCCGTTCGGAAAAACATAAAATACTACTCTATTTATGTTTATCTACGCCAATGTTCGCCTTTGGCGCTAAAAGAATTGAATCCGATTATTAAACAAACAACCATAAACGATTTTTAATTTTGCCGTTAAATGCGTAAAAGCAGCGAACGCTTTGAACATATGTTAGGTCCGTTTTTGTTAAACGTTTTTATTCAATTAATTCACAAGATTGTTTCACATATTTGTTATATACTTATCGTAGCAGTGTTGGAATAGAGTCGTACAAAGACAGAAAGGTCCGAATTAGGCGACGCCACAAATGGAACATGAAACAAAGAAACGACTCACCAATCTGTTGCTGCTATAAAATCCCGTGAGAGGGAGGGTGCACCTGCTTCATTCGATTGAACGAGCAATTTGTTGATAATACTTGGATCAAATAATTAACCCTTTCATTGATCAGCTCTGATGATGGTTATTGTTGTTACTACTTCTGTTGAGTACCACCTGAAAATCAGTTGCACTGATGCACTCCCGATAATGTCAATAGGGGAGGAATACCATCAACGTCTGTCTCTGTAATATACATGAGGATTGCATAGAACGTATACGTCACAGGATTTTAGGGCTTAGGGCCCCGGTTCGCAATTCTGTGCCCCATAGAAAGCCAAATAGGAGAAGAATACCAATACTATGTCATTGTGACAACCGTGAGAACAGCCTAGCACGAAACATGTATCACGGGCCCCTAGGACCCAGGCTTGCAATTTATATAAATCTCCGTGGCTAGCCATACTTGTACATGCTTTTAATATCACCAGGTCAACTTCCGAGAACTCTCAATCACAATTATCTTCATATAACACAAGCAAGATGATCGTCATTCACACTTTATGTGAATCTAGCTACATAACAGAATACCATCCTGAACATCAATTACTCAATCACTAGCGCACTACGGAGCATTCAAATTTAAGCAACGATCCGCGCGGTAACCACTCAGATGGGTGGCCTAAAATCCACGCCTACATGCTGCCATCATGATGCCTCGGAGAGTACCATCGGTCCGCCTGGGTTAGTGCGCCACGGTACTAACTGCCTTAAAAAGGGTTCAAGTGGTAGCCGGGTGGGGAGTATCCTTTGGGTATCGCCGCAAACATTTTCCATACTCACCTCACTTTACTAGCCTTTCTGTATTCG